>JAWZTI010000202.1:20201-43769 GCA_039880955.1 Chlamydomonas urium | reverse complement strand
AAACCATGCACACCTCCAGCATCGCCAAGTAAGCGCAGCTGCCACTGGGTGCCAGCTTGTGACTTTGCCCAGGGCCGGGTGACCTGCCTTGATTGGGCCGCCCTGGGGGGCAGCTTTGCAGGGGCACAGGGACTGGCAGACACTGAGTGCTCCAGATGATCAGCAGCAGGTACCATTGTGCCTATCGTTCTGTGGCGGAGACTGTGGCGGAGACCGTGCGATGGTCTGGTGACACGAATGATTGGGCTGACCAAGTGATCCCCTGAAACTGGCGCCCCCCCGGTATCCCCTCTTTGCATCATACAGGTACAATTACATCTGCACCCTCAACAAGGTTGCAAACAGTTAAGTTAAGCCACTTGAAGCTGAAGAAGCGCACATGCTGGCAGGCGGCGACCTGGGTAGGGGCAGCTGGCTGTGGCCAGCATGCGGCTCCCCTGTGCCTGAGAAGTGTGGCCGGCTGCTGGAGGTGCTGCCCCAGAAGCTGCCCCCTCGGGAAGAGTCATACCGCACAGGCGGTGCGCTGTCGGGCACAGAGATGCTGCTGCCTACTGCTGGCGCTCATGAGCTGTCGGTTGCAGGAGCTGCCAGGACGCTGGAGCTGCCGCCGCCGCCGCTGGAGCTCGCCTGAAGACTGTGTGCCTGAGCTATGCTGGCTTGCTTGGCGCCCTGTGCCAACGCTGCTTCCCGACCCATCGGCTGCAACGGGTTGAACTCAAGCTGTGGTGGAACTGTTGGATGGCTGGCTGGCTGACATCTGTGCGGTCGAAGTGTGCAACTTCAGTTTTCACTCAACTCAAGCTTGTGCGTCCCCTGTCTGTAATACGGCGGTCATAGTGCAACGTGCTGTCTGTGCTACGGCACTGCTACCGCAGTCCTGCGAGCGTGTGGAGCAGGGTGCACATGGATGGGGATATGAGCAGGATGCAAGAGCTGCTGCACCATGGGTTCCAAGGTGCTCTCTATTGCTCACCTGCAGTTGTGCAGTGACGGCTGCCACAGCGTCCGTCTCCTTGTGCAATCCAAACCTGCAGGCCAAGCAGGCNATCTGTGCGGTCGAAGTGTGCAACTTCAGTTTTCACTCAACTCAAGCTTGTGCGTCCCCTGTCTGTAATACGGCGGTCATAGTGCAACGTGCTGTCTGTGCTACGGCACTGCTACCGCAGTCCTGCGAGCGTGTGGAGCAGGGTGCACATGGATGGGGATATGAGCAGGATGCAAGAGCTGCTGCACCATGGGTTCCAAGGTGCTCTCTATTGCTCACCTGCAGTTGTGCAGTGACGGCTGCCACAGCGTCCGTCTCCTTGTGCAATCCAAACCTGCAGGCCAAGCAGGCGAGATGTTGGAACCTTTGCTGCCTGGCAAGTCGCCGCAGGTGGCTGTTGTCTTGCACCTGTGCAACAGCGCTTCAAGAGCTTGCTACCGGGCACTGCCATCGTCTGTGCCGTGGTGGTAGCCTGCATGCAAGCCACGTGGCAGTGGCATCAGAGCAGGGCGCACGCGCCATTTGTAGCAACGAAACCTCGGGCATGGCAACAGCAATATCTGTGGCCTGCCACCGCGCACACCTCAGGATAGGCCATGAGAGCTGTGCTCAACAGCAGCTGCCGCCACGCGGCATGCGTCGTGCAAGGAGTTCCTTGTGCGCTTGCGGCGGTTTCCCTGCCAGGCTTTGGGCGTCTGCAAGCGCAACGCAGGGGTGACGATGCAACGGGACGGAATTCTGGTTGTGGAAGCACAGACTGTGGGGGAAGGCAACAGTGGGCCACTGCTTCCGAGGAGTGTATGTGCATGAAGTTCACAAACGCGCAATCCCGTCGTGCAAAGTGAAGACGTGGACGAGCCTGACCTGAAACCGCAACAACCTAGCCCCAGCCGGAGCGACGGCCGCAGAAGCAATAAAGCAGCTTATCGGAATGACGCATAGCCACAGCGGCCCATGACTTGGGCCCACATAGGCTGCAACCAAGTTGCCCACACCCACGGCCATCGCCTGAAGCCAGCCGCACCCATTTCTGCACTCCTGCTTGCCAGAAGCCGTGACCATGAAGTGCTACGGTGAGTCTCAGAGCTCGCACGCTGCGTGGGTGGAGCAGCCCTCTGCAAGGAAGCCGCCTTGTCTGAGCAAAACTGCTTGACTTCTTGTCCTGCGCAGCCATTCTCGCCTGCGTCGCCGCTCTGGCCCTGTGCCTGTCGCCCGCCTCGGCGCAGCTGAAGCAGAGTGAGTTGCGACACAGCTTTGCAGCACAACCACGGTGACATGCCGGCACCCCGCCGCAGAAGGCTCTCTCGCTGATGTGCAATTGCAGCACCTGAGACCGCAGCCTGGTCGCCGATTATTCGATTATGCTGCGCCGCGTGGCGGGCCCATTTAGCCCCTTGTCCCTGTTGCTGGCAACATGTAACAGCATTTCACAGTGCTGTCACTCCTTCGTGGCCCACATGCATGCGTGCAATGCAGGTGATCTGCAGGGCACCTGGAACGGCCACTGCATTCAGTACACGTCCTACAACTCCGCCACCAACCAGGCCTCCTGCATTCCCTGCAGGTGTGGCACACCTGACCATGATGTTCTGTGTGCCTACTGCAAGCGCCTGCCAGCCAGCAGCCAGTTGTGTCGTGTGTGCACTCCTTGTTGTCTCATGCGCACTCTTCAACCCGCCTTGCAGCCAGCCGCCTCTGAGGTACAACTACCGCGTCACCTACCAGGGCAACACCGTCTTCTACAACTCAAGCGCCTTCCACCCTGATGCTGACAGGTAAGCAGGGCGAATCGCCCAGGGCAATCGCTGGCTTCTGAAAACTGCCTTGAATCACGCGCCACGGTGGCACGTGGCTGGCATCTGTGACAGGCCGCCTCATTATCATGCCCTGCTTGCGGGGAAGGCCTTCGAGCCACTTTCGGTCATGAGTCTGTAAATCCTGGCCCATTTGGGACAGGGGTTGTATGTGCCCTCGCGGTGCTCTAAAAAACTGTAACACACACCACATGTCTTTTGCACATTTTTCAAGCACCTAACAGGGCGGCATGCCCTGGCGACAGCTGATCATCACGCCAAATGCAGCGCCAAATGATGTGCACCGACAGCTCGAGCACTCGGTGCACCAAGTGCGCGTTGGTGCAAACAATTTGCTTGGCTGACACTTCAAGTTGCCTTCCGCTGCAGTTGTGTGTCGTAGTACACTCTGTCCCTCTCCACTGTCGGCGGCAGGACCCTAACCGAGGAGGGCGCCCTGGTGCGTTATCACAGCACTTGCCAGACTTTGCCTTGTACTACAGCTTGAAACCCACAGTGCAGCGTGAATGGTGTTAGGTTGTGAGGGTTGTGTAGGCTGCAGAGGGTCCTCAGGGCTTGAAGCTCAACCAAGCTGCCAGGACCACCAGCGGACGTTCAACCAGGCAGTAGACTTTTAGGCCGAGTCTCTGGTAAAGGACCGCACAATGGGCCGAGGCTGACCCAGTGTCTCTGCTTGCCCCTATCCCTGCAGACCATCCCTGGCAACATGGCCCTGTCCACCTGCGTGACCAAGTCTGGCCCCGCCAAAGTGTACTGCCCGAGAAGCGTGCCCACCTCCGGCATCGCCAAGTAAGCGCAACTGCCACTGGGCACTAGCTACGCCAGCTTGTGACTTTGCCCAGGGCTGGGTGACCTGCCTTGATTGGGTTGCCTTGGCCACGGCAAACCAATCATGGGGGTCAGCTTTGCAGGGGCACAGGGACTGGCAGCTACAAACTGCTCCAACTGATCAGCGCATGAGCAGCGCAGGTATAACTGTGCCTAGCATCACATGGCGGGGGGGCGTGCACAGGTCTGTAGAGGCACAACACTGGGCTGACAAAGTTGAAACCTGAATTTGGCGCCCCACCAATCGAGCCACTTTCGGTCATGAGCCTGTAAATCCTGGCCCATTTGGGGCAGGGGTTGTATGCGTCCTCGCGGTGCCCTAAACAACTGAAACACACACACACACACCACCACCACCACCACCAATGTCCCTTGTTTGAACCACGCAGGTACAACTACATCTGCACCACCACCCAGGCTTGAGCCACTCTTCTCATGCCCAACATGTGGTGGCCCAGCAGTGATGGGCAGACTGCAGGTTTCAGGGCTATGTGCCAACTCAACGAATCAGTAACCAATCAAATCACGCATGATATATGATGCCGGACACAAAAGAGCTTTTGACGGATGCCATCCCTGTGACAAGGGATGTTGGCAGGCCGGTGCTCCGCTGATGTAATAACGATTCAGTGGTGAGGATGATGTGGCCTTCAGTGGTATATACCATATATACAGGGGCAAGCTGATGGTCAGAAAGTTCTGCAGTGGAGTGGCATGAGTGAGAGCCGGTACACATTCCGATGGCTGGCGCAAGCCGCAGCACAGTACCAGACCCGGGCTCCAGACCCCACCGCGTTCATCTCAGCCCCTTCCAGTCCCTGGTTGCATTGTTGCCAACAAAACGGTGAAGACTGCGATTGGCGGGCAGACAGCTGGGCTACCACGAAGGACAGCGTCATCTGCAACACAGGGGGCTGCGGTGCACATGGCGCAAGCAGCAGCAGCGATGGCATGCTTGGCATCGCGGGATTGCAGCGCAGATGCCTGTACCTTGCGCGGTGATCAGCCTGGCGATCATGGTGATGGCCCCATCTCACGCCTGCGTTTCTTCATACGCAGCGTTGCTCGCCGCGCTGGCGCTAGGCGTGTGCCTGATGCCGCCGATGGTGGTGGCGCAGCAGCAGAGCACCGTGACACTGGGTGAGTGGCGGTTGAGGGCGCCAGCATCACTGAGTGGCACTCTGCCGCGCACTGCAGTCGCCACGCCTGCCCAAGGAGCCCATGCTGGTTGCGCTTTTGCATCCACTGACTGCTTACCAGCCAATGCACTGTTCTCTGCCCACGGTGAGCAGGCGATTTGCAGGGCAACTGGAGTGGGCACTGCCAGCAGTTCGGCGCCCTCAACGCCAGGAGCGCCGGCTACTGCATCCCCTACAAGCAGGCCCCTGCCCGTTACAACTACCACATCATGTACACCGACGATGCGATGCAGTGGAACATCACGGCCAATGGCCAGGTCCTGGAGAGCGGCGGGTAAGTGAGCCTCGCTGCACACGGGCAGTGCCCTGGTGTGCCCTGTGCATCAGAAGCGTGCTTTGCAAGGTCGTGTTGAACATGAAAGCCCGCATCCCCAGCTCGCCCCTCCCCAAGCCCCACACCAGCTCCCTCACAGCTGCCTTCCCAGCACACCTCACCAGCAGCCTCCCCAGCTTGTCCCGCAGCTTGCCTTCGTTGTGACACGCAACCATTGCTCAGATTCATGCACAGCATTGGGCAAACACGCTGTTCACCTGCCGATGTCCCTGCACAGCGGCATTGTCACCAGCCTGCGCGTATACAGGCAGAACATCACCTGAGCCACGGTCCAGACCGCTGATGGGGGTACATTTGCGGTAAGTGCTTGGCCTTTTGCGAGGTTGCAAATCAGTGGGATGATACCGAGGCGCAGCTTCTTGATGTTGCAGCCAACTTGTCTTAGCTAGCAACTCACACCTGCGGTAGTCAGCGGCGGCGGAGGCTGCTCTCAGACATCCACATCAAGAGGCAGGAGCAGCGAGTGTGCACGGGCCAATAGGCACCTAGTCATTGCTCCTTCCTCGCTCTGCCGTAGCTGATGAGCTCCCACTCACCAGCTTGCCCTGCCTGCCTCGCACAGTTCAGCGTCGGCCTATATCACTTCAACGACACCGTCGCTTATGTCGAGGAGGGCGCCGAGGTGAGCCCTCTTCAAGTTAATGCAGACTTTGCATAGCTTTGTTGCGTGAGGTCGTGGTGCTGGTACTACTGGTATCCAGTGCTGCCCACACTGTCTGCTCCCTTGCATGCTGACTCAGTCGACCGCCACCCAGGCCCCCCTCAGCTCCTGCCTGTTCAAGGGCATCCGCCTCTACTGCGACAGCTCCAAGTAAGTGCCCACCCAGATCTGTGCTGCAGAATCCACAAGGGAATGCTCAGGTGTAAGCAACTAACTGGCATCTGCTTCAACGGCATCTTGCATGGCTGTACAGCACCTGTGTCTGGCAGCAAGGAGTGCCATGCTCCGCCATGGTGTGCGTGCAGCACACCTCGCTCTGTCCCACGCTACCCACGCTGCACTGGCGGTGCACCCACGCTACCTACGTGGTGCATGGCGGCTTCTGCACAATGCGTGTGCTCCCGTGCATTGCTGTGCGTGCAGGTACAACTATGTGTGCACCACCTTCCGCGTTTGATCATTCTACATTTCCACTTCCTTTGGGATGGACGGCCTACAGCCCCGATATTCGCATAAAACGAAGATTCCAAGCTCAGGCAACCCAGACCATCTGCAGCGCTAGGCATTGATGCACAGCCCTGTGTGCGCTCATAATCCACATCCATTAGGGCAGGCACATGTTGTCTTTCTGTGCAGCCTAAGAGCTGTCCGCTCCGTGCATAGAGCAACTGATAAATGGTGATGTTTTCCTCTTTCAAGACCATGCATTCGTGCGACTTGCTGAGCACAATGCTTTTACTCCAGAATGGCCGCTGCCTACCTTGGCCGTTGTTGCTTTTTATGTGCCTCACGAATGGGCCTCAGCCACAAGCATTCCTGCAGCTGGCCTTGGGTGGGTGGACAGGTGTGCATCCTCCAGCATGGCAGGTGGTGGCACACTCTACATGATCAGTCCAGCCACTGCAGAAATGAGCAGCAGCATAAATCGACTGAAACATGACTGAAACATGTGCATCATCGCTCTCGAGAGACACAGGCCTGCAAGAGTTTCAAGAGTGTGGAGGGCCGCCACACCCCGCCGCTCCGAGCCAGGCAGGGACAGGGCCCCGCTTCCTCCTTTTTGGGCCCCTCCGTCCAAAATGGCGTCCAAGAAGGGAGGAGCGAGTGGAAACAAGTTCCGCATGGCCGTCGGCCTGCCCGTGGCCGCAGTCATGAACTGCGCCGACAACACGGGTGCCAAGAACCTGTACGTCATCGCCGTGTGCGGCTGGGGATCCAGGCTGAACAGGCTGCCTGCCGCTTCCGCCGGCGACATGGTCATGGCCAGCGTCAAGAAGGGAAAGCCCGACCTGCGCAAGAAGGGTGCGTAGCAGGGACGCGTGCATGGCATGCGTGGGGTGACAGCGGCTCGCAGCGCAGGGGATGCATGAGCATGGTGGCTCCATGCAGACGAAGCCCTCATGCTAGACGCTGCTTGCTGCGAACGTGCGCAGTGACCCCTGCCGTGGTCATCCGCCAGCGCAAGCCCTGGCGCAGAAAGGAGGGCACCTACATCTACTTCGAGGACAACGCCGGCGTGATTGTTAACCCCAAGGGCGAGATGAAGGGTGAGCAGCTGCCACCCATGCGCAGCCCTGCTGTGTGGCAATGGTGGCACAACGGAATGCTAGCCATGCTGATGATGGGGGCAGCACGCGCCACAGCACGCAGCCTGTACAGTACCCTGTGCATGCGTTAACCTGAACATGCTCTTTCTTTTGCTGTGAACAGGCTCTGCCATCACCGGTCCCGTTGCCAAGGAGTGCGCCGATCTGTGGCCCCGTATTGCCAGCGCTGCTAACTCTATTGTGTAAAGGGTAGGTGGGGTACATTGGGGGGGAGGTCCGCACTGCGCAGTCAGTGGTGATTTGAGCAGCATAGTCAGCGCATGCTGCAGGGAGGACCGGTCAGGGGTTGACCGTCGCATGGGTTCAACCAAGTAGCTGTCTGTGCTGTTTGGGAGTTGCTGATTGAGAGCAATGTTTCATATTGACGACCTTGCCACCCCATCCTGCTCCTCTCTCACAGGTGATGATGTGTGTTTGCTGCTGTAAATGCACGTGTACGCATGTGTTGCCCGAGCATGTGATGCAGACAGCATTGCAGCAGCAGCGGCAGCGCAGCTTGAAGCCCAGGTGCAGCTGCAGGTCAGGTTGTAGGCCGTCACAGCATGGCAGTGAGAGGCAGACAGCGCAGGAGGCTTGGCTGAAGGGGACAGGCACTAAAGCAAGCTGGCAGGCTCGCTATCTTGCTTCCAAGATAGCACCAGCATGAGCACATGATTGACTCCTCTACAAGGCTTTACAGTGTAGCCACGCATCAAGCAGTTTCACAATTGCAAGCTCCGCTGCCAGCGCAGCCCTGCTCAGTACAGCCTTCGTCAGCATGTGCACTGACATCAGGCCACATTCTATCAGCAATTCAGCATTTGGCCAGGTGAGTGTGACCGAGTGGCTACCACAGAAGGGGTGAAGAAGGTCGATGGGAGGTATTGCCATGAAAGGGCATTCAATGAGCACCAGCAGACGACTTGCATATGGGCACCATGCGCGTAGGTGCGCTTCCTTTCAGGTAACTGCTCCTACTAGAAGCATGCTGCGATGCACAAGCCGGGGCACAGCAACTACTAGAAGCATGCTGCGATGCACAAGCCGGGGCACAGCAACGGCTTAGATGAACAGAGGCACTGAATTGTGTCCCGCACCATCTGCGTTGCATGTCCCTTTATTGATGCTAGTTGCGCGCTTCCCGTGGCAGTGGCTATGCCATCCTTGCTCAGTCTGGCTTACAGTAGAATTCTGTATCGATTACCATCAGAGACTCCAAAAGGTATCAGAGACTCTGAGTTGCACTCAGCACCATGCGCATTGCGTGCCCCTTCCTGTGCAATGTCTACCTGGCCTAGGATTAGAGATACACATTGGCTTAATCTTTACTGCAGCCCGTCAGGGCATTGAGGATTTGTGACATTAACTGAGGCCCGTCGCACGTTCATGCAGCAGCACATGCACCACGTTGGCAGCCAGTGACCTGTGTATTTGCTTGCACCCCGCCCTGCCCTGTGCTTATGTTACACTGTGATGCATAGTGTACACTGTGCAGCTGCACCGCACTACTGCAACCCCCTGGCCAAGGATGAGAGCAACTCATTGGCTTAATCTTTACTGCAGCCCCTCGGGGCGTTGAGGATATGAGACAACGACTGAGGCCTGCTACCAGAACCACATGTGTGCACTGCTAGCTGCGCTGCACCACATACTCTGCCTTGATGCCAAGAGTGAGTGCGAAACTTTCTCTCATCCTGCTGCTTTCAAGCCCTTGTTATAATGCGAAATCCAGCTCCACAGGAACTTGCTGAGGCGAACCGCAAGCTTGCAATTGAGTGCGTTTTGTGCAAGCATAACGTCGCTTTGGTCAGGGTCGAGGTTCCAATGCAGCTTATGGCCTGTGGTCGCATCAGTCATTCATCATAGCATGGAGAGGATACTCAACTCTAGTAGCGGCCATGGGGACGTGCTAAGAGGGATTCACCTGCTAGTCTGAAAAGTGCAGGGTCACCCCAAGTGTGAAGCAGTTGAAGCAGTTGCTGTTGCTGAGCATGATGAGTCAGCATTGCTGACCTGCCCGTGAAAGTGTGGAGTGTTTTGCTTGTGCTTTGGTGCTGCAAGCGCCCTAGTGTAACCTCTGTTGCCAGGGTGTGTAATCCGAGTATCCAACACAATGGCAGAGCAATGTTTTACAGTTTGTGAGCCATGTACGATGTCAGCTGTTGTATCTTCAGCCCTTGGTTGGGCTCTGAATTTGCCAGTCAGTATGTCGTGCAGCACCAAAGCTCAAGCGGCCGTGATGGTTATTTCGATTTGGAGCAGCAGCAACATTTCTAACAGCAGACAGTTGCAGGAACCGCAGAAAACTGCCTCAAGTGAAGGCTGTAGGTCCATCATCGGCGAGGTTGTTGACAGTCCACTAGGCTGGACAGGACCCTGGGCTCAAACCCCACGATGCGTTATGCGTGCGCCCCTGCTACGTGTTGCTGCACCGTCACAACACTGTGACACGGCAGGTTGCAGTCCTCGCTGGCTGCTCAATGCTGCCCCTCCTTACTTGGCGCTGGGGTCCTGCACCACCACCAGATAGTACTCGCTGTTGCGCTCGAACTCTGGCGCAATCATGATCTCATGCTTCTTGGAACGCATCCGCAGGAACTTGAGGTCGTTCTCAGGGTCCAGCTTCTTGACCACACTGCGTGACTTGGTGGTGAAGTGCGACACCAGGGCTGCGTACTGGGTAGTCAGCTCAGTGTCGAAGGTGGACTTGATGGCAATGCCGTCCACGTTGACCACCACCACGCCCAGCACGCCTGTGTGACTCTGAGCGGGCACACATGCAGTGCAGGATATGATTGATTGCAAGCACTGCATACAAGGAGCACTGGCGTCTGCAGCGTTGGTGCATGCAACAGCAGCATGGGCCTCGCCCTCCCACAGAAATGTGACAGGGTAGTCCATATGCTCTATGAGCTGGTCAGGCGCACCTGCACGCGCTTGAACGTCTCCTCCACGGCCGCGGCGTCGGCCATGCTCCTAACTTCGCTTCACAAGCTTAGCGCTGTGCGTGTTCTGCAGCAGTGTATTTGGACGCTTTCAAGATGCAAGGCAGGGTTCACGATGCTGGTAGCGCCCATGCAACAGCGGGTCCCCTTCGAGTCCACACCCGCAAGGGTGTGAAGTCGTTGACAGACTGAGTCCAGGGTTTCGCATGTGCACGCCAACGCCGCAACGCCGCCCGCGCAAGTTCATGCACATGGCGCTCCTACCCACTCGGTGACAGCGAGGGAGACAATGTGGGGCTGCCTTTTCGCCCCGGGCGGGGTGTTCTCCCCTCGCGCCAGGATACCCGACACGCTGTGCCATCCCAGCGGCCTGTATGGCAGCACCAGTGACAAGGTGGACCAGAAGCGTTTGAAGCGGCTGATCGTGGAGGGCAAGCTAGCCCCCTTCTTTCCGGGCAGGGACGACCCCGCGCCGCAGGGCGCTCCGCCAGAGCAGCGCACGCTGGTGCGAAAGTTGCTGAAGCAGAAGGGCCAGCCTGTGCCGTCCTCTTCGGCGGAGCCCATGCCCCTGGAGGAGTGTCCCATCTGCTTCCTGTACTACCCGCTCATGAACACCTCTCGCTGCTGCGGCAAGCGCGTCTGCACAGACTGTTTCCTGCAGGTGTGTGCACATGCGCATGATGGCAGGCCATGCATGCTTGTGGCGCAATAGCCATGCAACAGCCATGTCAGCTGGGTGCACCTTCGGAATGTCCACAATCGTGTCCCATTCATAATCTTCTTCACCATATGTGCCACTCACAGGTCCAGGTGACGGCGCCGTCCCACTCGCTGCCAGCATGTCCATTCTGCAAGGTTCACGGCTTCACTGCCAGGGTGCGTCTCGTTGGGGGTATCGGAGCCTGGCAGCCATACCTAGGCTTCAGTAGCTAGGAAATCAGGCTGAAAGCCACCTATGGATGCAAAAATAACACGCAACAGAGACTGTTGTGTGCGCCTCCCTCACCAAGGAGGGTTGAGGCAGGTTGCAAACACAAGCGGCTGCATGGTGTGACCTCCCTCTCGGAGACCATGCACGTGCGTGCCTGTCACACCTGCGCTGCAGCCTGTGGACATTCCATGTGCCCAAGCTTGTGTGTGCCGCTGCCCCCTGGTCACAGTTCATGGGGGCGATATCAGATGAGGTGCGGGAGAAGGACCGCATCGACGAGCAGAAGGTCATCGAGGCACGCATCCGGGAGCGCGAGGTGAGGTGCTGTATGTGAAGACCGTCAGCAAACGAGGTTCTTCAGGGATGGGGGTAGGATATCATATACAAGCAGGGGGCATTGAGGCACGCAGCAGGGAGCTCAAGGTGCAGTGCTGTATGGTTAGCAAAAGAGTTCCTTCAAGGCTGGGAAAAAGATTGTGTATTTCAGCGAAAGGTCACCGAGGCACACGTCAGGGTGCACGAGGTAGAAGCATGCTTGGCAGTTTGGTTATGGTCTTGGTCAGAGCAGTCAGCAGGTCTCACATGAGCTGCTGTCTTGTAATAAGAAAACTATAACACGATGTGACTTGCAGGAGGAGGTGCAGCGGGACAAGGAGAGGGAGGCGCAGCGGCAGCAGGAGCGCGAGGCACAGCAGGCGTCAGCAGCCTCAGCGGCAGCAGCGGCAGCAACAATAGCGGCAGCTGCTCCAGCAGCAGCAGCAGCGGCAGTAGGGCCGGGTGCCGGGAGCGGCACAGGTGCCGCCACCGCAGCCTCTGGGGCTCACAACGCAGCTGCCAACGGCGCCGCTGCTGCGGCTGCTTCCTCACCAGCAGCTGTCGCCGCCGCAAGCGAGGGCGGCAGCGGGCAGCCGTCTCCGCGCTGCGCGGCGGCCAATGGCGCCGCTATCACGGCGTCCGCAGCAGCAGCGGCGACAGCAGCGGCTGCGGGCGGGCCGGTGGACAGCCGGAGGGCTCGGGATTTGGAGGCAGCCGCGGCGACCGCAGCGGCCGAGGATGCTGACGATCACATGCCCGCTCCGGGCGGCGGCGCCTGGCGCACCCGGCTCACCGACTTTGTGCCCACCAGCGTCACCGACATCTCGTTTAGCGTGGAGGACATCAATGACTTCATGGTGGGTCGTGATGCCGCTCTGCTGCTCATTTCTGTACCTGCTCTGCCTCCCTCTGTCTCCCTCTCTCTGATTACCAGGCAGGGTCAGTATGACTCCGACTCCCCATGCCTTGCACCTGTCAAAGGTATTTTCAATCCAAGCCTGAAGGGGTATCTCCCTCCGTTCTTTCTTCTGCCTCACCTGGGCTTTGCTTATCCTGTCCTTGTGCTGACCCGCAGTTAGAGCAAGCAATCTACGAGAGCCTGCTCGAGTCAGGAGCAACTGCTAGCGAACTTGAGCGGGTGCAGCCTGTGAGGTGAGTGTGCAGGAGTTTGCTTACTTCTGAGGGAGCGGTAGTGAGTTGCTGTTGAAGCAAGGGGTGACTGCTAGCGAGCAAGAGCGGGTGCAGCCTTTGAGGCGAGTATGAAGGTCTGATGAGGCAAGGGTGGATTGAGGAAGCGAAAGTGAATTGCTGTTGAAGCAAGGGGCGACTGCTAGCGAGCTAGAGCAGATGCAGCTTGTGAGGTGGGCGTGCAGTGTGAAGGTGCAGGGGTGCTTACGCCTGAGTTGAGGGAGCGCTAATGAGTTGCTACCAAGGCAAGGGACGATTGCAAGCGAGCTTGGGCGGGTACGACCTGTGGGTGTCGCCGCACAGGGAGGAGAGATGGTGGCAGGCATTTACTCAACTGGAGGAACTGCTGTGGCGATGCAGGTGTGCAACGTGCAGACAGTGGATAGCGTTTGCTGGGAGCGGTTGGTTGAACTTGCGGGGAACCGACGTGCAGGGAGGGAGAGGCCTACAGCAAGTGTGTGGGAATCAGCCCTCGGGCGGCGGCGGCCCACACAGTGTGGGCCACCTTATGCCTAGCGTTTTGCGTCGGGCTTGGGAACAGCGTAGGACGTTTTGGTTTGATGGGCTGTTTATTGTAACCAATCACTCACGTCTGAACTGCCTGATTCCTGGGGTGCTAGCGCTGTAGGAGGTCGCGCACTGATACGCGACCATGGTGATGTATCACACATTATGTATGTGTAAGGTGCTGACGGTGACCTCCTGTCCCTTTGCCCGCAGGTCCCGTGGCCGCACACAATCGCATCAGCATCAGCACCAACAACCGCACCAGCACCATCACCAGCAGAGGCTGCAGCAGGCTGCTGGACCCGCTGCGGCGGCTGCCGCTGACGCTGCCATGTCCCTTAGCAGAGCATCGGAGGCTGTACACAGTCGCAGTGCTCGACATACCAGGGAGCAGCAGGCGGTGCGTCAGCAGCAGCAGCGTGGGTTGGGAACGGCGGTGGGACGGGAACGCCAGCAGCAGCAGCAGCAGCAGCAGCAGCAGCAGCAGCAGCAGCAGGAGTTTGGAACGGCGGTGGAACGGGAGCGCCAACAACAGCAGCAGCTACAGCAGCAACAGCAGCAACAGCAGCGGCAGCGGCAGCCGCCCCCGAGCGGCGTATTATCTGAGGAGTCGTCCATGTCGTCCGCAAGGTCTCTTCCAGGCAGCTCTCCGAGGCCGCAGCAGGAGGCAGCAAGGGCTTTGCAGCAGGAGGCAGCCAGGGTGCTGCAGCAGGGCGGTGTTTGTGCTTCTAGGAGGGCGAATGCAGACGGCAGCTCCCCATCAGCAGGGTTGACGGCGGGGCCAGCTGCAACAGTATCAGCAGCAGCAGCAGCAGCAGCAGCAGCAGCAGCAGGGGCAGGGGCAGCTGTGGCACCAGCGGAGGCAGGCACAGGAGCGGGGGTAGCTGCAGATGCACAAGCAGAGCTGCAGACAGCTGATGTGCACGCTGACGAGGTGCCAAATGATGCGCCCAGGGCCTCGGGCAGCAGCACCACTGCGGGTGGCACCAGCAACGGAACAGCCGGTAGTGACAGGTCGGTAGCTGGCAACGGAAGTGTCGCTGCTCGCAGCGATAACGCTGCGGCTGGCAGCGATAGTGCTGCAGCTGCTAGCTTTAGTGCTGTAGCATGTAGCAACAGTGCTGCAGGTGCTAGCTGTAGTGCTGCAGCTGGCAATCCCACTGCCGCAGCTGGGAGCACCGGGGATGCTGAGGATGAAGCGAACGTAGCCGCCCCCTGCGCCGCTGCTGCCACCGCTTCCCCAGCAGCCGCTGCTGTTGCCGCTGCTGCGAATACAGCCACTGGCGGCGACAGCGCTGCCGCTGACGCGGGCCTGGCCACTGCCTCGGCCACTTTGGCAGCGAGCACTGCTGCCATGCATTTGCTGCAGGGCAGCGGCTCGATCCGTGGCCTGGAGGTGCCCGTCGCCAGCTTTGGCAACAACCCCTTTGCAGCCTGGGCGGCTATCAGTGAGCATCGCAGCGGGCAGCTGACGCCCTCCAACAGCAACCCGTTCCCTACAGGGCAGCCAGGCCCCGGACGTCGCTCAGGGCCGGGGCTGTCAGCGGCGGCAAGGCATTTGGGGGCTGGAAGCACGGTGGTAGAGGGCGCAGCAGCAGCAGGGCGTGCGGAGGCTGCAGGGGCAGTGCTGGTTGAGGGTGGAGCTGCGACGGTGCTTGCATGCAGCGGCGAGCTCAGGGAGGAGGAGGACGACTCGGAGGAGGTGCTGGTGAGCCGTCGGGCCACGAAGCTTAGCTTGGTCTCCCCCTCCGCCTCTGCCACTGCTGGCCTGACAGCGGTACATGCCAACGCTGCACCATCAATAGCAGCATCAGGCGCCGCTCAGGAAGCTTTACTCGTGGACTCGGCGGCTGTGGCGGCCAGCGCTGCTACTGCTGTTGCGCCACACTTAGCGTCGTCCGCGCTTTCAACTGCTGCAGAGCCCAACGACATCGCAGGTGCACCTGTTGCTGCGTTGGCAGCGCAAGCAGAGGCATTGGAGGCTGGTGCTGGTGCTGCAGCGGCAGCTGAGCGGCTGGCAGCAGAGCGGGCAGGGGCAGAGGCAGCGGCGCCGATGGTAACAACGCAGGGCAGTGGAAACGCCGGCGGCGCTGCATCGGTAGCATTGCCAGGGGCAACATCGCAAGACTCTGGCAGCACAGCGGCAGCAGCGTCGGCGCTGGCTGCAGCCAAGAGCGCAGGCATGAGCGGCAGCGGCATCAGCGGCGGCAGCGGTACCAGCGGCGGCAGCATCAGCGGCGGCAGCGGCGCCAGAGCGATGGTGCGAGGCTTTGGCGCCGGCGGGGCGACGGCTCGTCCCCGCCGTGCAGCGCCGCCGCCTCCCATCACTGTTATTGGGCTGCGTCCCGGGTCAACCTCAGCTGCACCTGCAGCCGCGTCGCCCTCCACCCGCCCTGCTGCATTCTCCGCCGTGACAATGTCCTCATCGCCACGCCCAACACTCACACCGGCATCGGCAGCATCCCCATCCGCTGCCGCAGCGCGGCCGTCTATATCGTCGCCCCGCTTCGGCGTTGCCGTGGCGGCATCCCCTGCAGCGGCAGCAGCCGCAGCGCCGCACTCACCCTTTGACGGCCGGGGGCGGCCACCCCTATCGCCAGCGGCAGCAGCAGGTGCACCAGGCCGCCCGCCCCTGTCTCCAACCACACCCGGAGCGACAGGCGCACCATCGCCCTCTTGCCAGCCGCCTGCATCCCCTTTCCTTGCCCTTCCCATCATGAGCCTAAATGGCTCGTCCCGCCATCAAACCCAGCACCCGACCCCTGGATTGGCCTCTGGTGACGTGACAGTCGCTGTTCCACCTTCTCGCCAGCTTTCGTCCCCCGCAGCGCCCCTCAACCACGCCCCTCTTGACGCCCTGCCCGTCTCCCCAGCTACAGACGGCGGCGATTCGAGCGGCGCCGCCGTCGTCACCGCTGCAGGTGGGCTGCCGCTGACGATGCTGCCCAGCCCCGTGCCTGCAGCTACCGGCCAGCAGTGTGCAGCTTCCGGACAGCTTCCCGAGCAGGCCGCCTGCAACCCACTGTTTGATACCACGCCCCCCGGCTCCTCCTGCAACAGCAGTGTGACGGGCCAGGAGGGACGCATCTTGGTCGCTGCCATCGCTGCGGCTGTGCCATCGAGGTCGGATATCGTGGAGCACGACAAGGGCTTTGCGTCAGCAGCTGCGGAGCAGGAGGGACACATTGTGCAGCCGAGCGCATTCCGGTCAAATGCAGTACAGCTGAGCCCAGGCTGTGCAGAGCCGTCAGCGCAAGAGGCAGCGAGCGTGGCAGCGGGGGTTCACCGAGGTGCACAGAGCGAGGAGCTTGGCGGATTCGGCAGTGCGGTAGCAGAGGCTTTGGAGGTGGAGGGAGCGTGGCGGGTGCCTGGCACAGTGGCTGAGGGCAGGGAGAAGGGCTGGCAGCATGACATTGCATCAACAGGCGAAGACGCAGCGTCTCAGCATCACGGGGTGCGGCGGGGGTGGAAGGGTCCCGGCCCAGTGGCTGAGGGCAGGGAGGCGCCTGCGTTGCCGGGCGCACCTAGAACCGCTTTCCAAGCACCTGGGGAGGGCACGTCAGCGCGTGCGGCGGCGGCAGTACCGGCCGCGGCGTTTGTGCAGAACCCTGACGGCAGCGTGTGCATCATGACGCACGGTGCTCCTGCAGCCCCCACTGGCACGACTGCGGGGTCGGGGCGTGACAGGACTGCAGGTGGGCCTTGGCTAGGGTAGCGGTTTGGGCTGTGCTGGGTAGCGGATGGGTCTAGGCTTGGGTAGCGGCAGCAGCAGCATGTGTGCATGGCAGCATGTGAATCATGACACAAGGCTCGCCTGTGCCCCCGTCTGGCACGACTGCGGGGTCGGGGCATGACAGGACTGCAGGTGGGTCTAGGCTTTGGGGCTGCAGCCGTGACGGCCTGTGCGTTCTCCTGTGGGTGGTTGAAGTGACGCGCAGAAGCAGCCGTGATGTGTTACTACCTCTCCTGCTGCTGTGCCTAGCACTGTACAGCTGTCGCTGTGCCTATCTATCGCTATCACCTAGCTCTGACCAGTTGCCGTGTCCGCTGCTGCTGATCTGCAGGTGATGACGGCTACGCCGACTATGACATTCATTGCGACTACGACTTGCATCTAGGCCCCGACTTGGAACCCCAGACAGGCCAACCACCAGTCGAGCCACAACAGCAAGGGCAACAGCAGCTGATGGGTATGCAAGCAGAACCATCCAACAGTGCCACCGCCGCAACCGTTTGTGCCCGTGGCTTCTCCTCCTGCACAATTGGCGGCGCCAGTGCTGCAGGCGGGCAGCGGGCGCAGGCGGGTGGGCTGGCGCGCCTGCAAAGGGGCGCGGAGGGGGACGATTGCCCTCGTTCTCGCGAGGAGGCTAACGAGGAGCTAGAGGAGCAGCGGCTGGTCAGTGCGATTGCGCAGGAGGACGCCCGGCTGTGTGTCGAGGTGGCGCAGCGTGACATGCGTTTGCTGAAGCAGCTGCAGGGCGGAGGGGCACCAGCGTCACAGGGGCACAGCCGGTGACATGACGTCCACCTTTGGGTCTACCTGTGGGCTGTGTGTCGAGGTGGCGCAGCGTGACATGTGTCTGCTGCAGCAGCTGCAGGGCCGAGGTGCCGGGGGCACATAGCACAGCAGAACAAGGATCATGTTTGCTGTCATAGCCGCAGCAATTGCAACTGGGACCCGCTCCTAGAGACAAGAGGTTGCACCCCGTGATTGCAGCTGACGGCAATAAGGAAGTAATAGGTCCGCCTCTGTACTCAAATCACAGGCAGGGGAGGTCGTCAGCGTTTGCACTCTTCATGTACCCATGTCTTGACAAGGCAGCACTTGACGATACAATACCTCACGCACAGGGCATGGAGCTTGAGCACTGCCAGTGTACTTGCTGGTATTCCATAAAATTACTACTGGCAATGCTGGTATGGATATGTATGCAAAGGACTGCAGTGAATGACAAACTGCTGTCAAGTGCCTTCGTGCATGGGTGCACTTGCCCTTGCAGGCAGCTCAGTGCCCCTGCTCCTGCCAGTGCTGGTGCAGGTCTGGCACATGCTTGTGGATGGACAAGTGGGCTTGGCGTCCTGCCCTCGCGGCGTTCAGGATCTTGCAGGGTAAAATTGGTGTCATAACTAGCTGACAACCTAATTGCAGGGTCTGGAGTAGCCTGTGTTGCAGTACTGCACCTAGATTTGCACGCTGTGCCACTTGTACTACTTGTGCTTGGATCGAACTTGGACAGCAAAGCTTGCTTTTCATGATGGCTGGACTTTTGCTATGCGCCCTGTTGCTTGCAAACATGACATGGCCGTGCAACAAGAAGAATGATGGGCACTGCTCCCCAACCACAACCCCAACGCCTGTAAGACACGCAGCCATTCCTTTGTCCTTGTCCCAGAGGACGAGCATTCATCCAAGCCAAATTAGGTACACAGCTGTCAGTATGCAGCCTGCCCAACATGTGAGCGGTGGATGATGAATGTGGGTAAGAAGTGTTGCTCGCAGCCTGCAAACGGCACTAGCGGCAGGCAGTAGCCCTGGTCTACGCACCGGCTTGCCTGACACACCCATTCCCATGTGTCTTGTAGGAGGGCGAAGGCTCGTGCAGTAAAATGTCTTGCTGCAGGCTCGAGCTCAGCGGCAAGGTCAATGGAACTCATGGTTGCTGCCGTTGAGTGCTATCACAGCACTGCTCAAGCAGTCTGCCTGTGCTCCAAAATAGTGGAAAGCCTTGCTCCAGATCCCCCACATCTACCTTGCATACGCAGGAATGCACATCCGTGATAGCTGTGCCTTGATAATGTGCGGCATGAGCGTTGTGAGTGCCTATGGACACCTAACAAGCCGATAGCTGCAAAAAGGATGCCCACTCGAGCTGAACACCAGCGGAGGATGTCTCTTACCCACTACATGTGCCCACCCATGCCTCTGCCCAAGCCTGCCTCTCAGCCTGCACCAGGATCACCTCGTTCTACGCCTCCCTGTGTGGCCCTGTTTCCAAGGGAGCCAGGCACAGGCCTGTTTGGTTGGACGGCTTGCAACCCTGGTCCAGAGGGCAGGAAT
The DNA here is from genome assembly GCA_039880955.1 of Chlamydomonas urium. Lineage (NCBI taxonomy): Eukaryota > Viridiplantae > Chlorophyta > Chlorophyceae > Chlamydomonadales > Chlamydomonadaceae > Chlamydomonas > Chlamydomonas urium. Next base: position 24,418 of record JAWZTI010000202.1, on the reverse strand, counting down.
GAAGTGGTACATGAAACGACTCCTGTTATCACCCCTGGTCCGGCACCGGTGCCACGTTCTTGCAGTCCACGCACTTGCAGCGCACCCCACACGTGAACCCGGCCTGCACAGCAGTGGGTTCGCAGACGGCGCATAGGATGAGGGCAGTGTGACCTACAGGGCGTCTCTCTTCAGATCTAAACTCAGCCCCCTCCTTGGTGCTGCGCCTCGCTCACTTCAAAGCACTTGCAGCACTTGTTGAAACACCTGCTGCTCTCACGCAAGCCTGCGCCTGCCTAGTATTCTCCATCCTCTGCTGCCTTGATTCTGTTCATCAATCACGACGAAGCACTTGCAGCACTTGTTGAAATACCTGCAGCTTGTACCCCAGACTGCGCCTGCCTGCCCGCTCCCACCCGCTGACTCCCCTTGCCAATAATTACCTGATACCTGGAAGTCATCTTGATCTTGAAGTGGATTCGAGCCCAAGTTTGCTGCTGACCCTCACTGCACTCACCCATCTGCTTCCCCTGGCTCACCTCACTCATCTGGCCCTCCTTGCTTCCCATCCTCACTCATCTGGCTCCCCCTGTTCCTCATCCTCACTCTAGCTCTGCTTGCTTCGCATCCTCAGTCATCTGCCTCATCTGCCTCACTTACCTGGCTCTCCTTGCTTCCCATCCTTACTTATCTGCCTCATCTGCCTCACCTCACTCATCTGGCTCTCCTTGCTGCTCACACACACTCATCTGGATCTCTCCATACTGCTGATCCTCACTTATCTGCAGAGCGGATCACCTGACCCTCCTGGCTCTCTTTTGCTTATCACCCTCATTGCCATCTTCAGGCAGCCACACATCCAGTCTTTCGCGCTTGAGCCTGTAGCTCTCGCACCCCACAAAGGCTGTCAGTACCTGCTGTCCCACACCTGCCTGCACCTGCCTACCCACGCTCCGACTTCCCCTGTTTGCCGTTGTTGCTCACTCACCGCAAAGCAATCACAGTACTTCTTGAGGCACCTGCTGTTCTTGCACCTGCACATCATGGCCGTGATGGCAAACGCCTGCATAGCAAGCGGACGAGGAGGGGGAGGGACGGGCGTATCGTGAGCAATCGAAAGAGCAGGGAAAGCAGTCGGATGCTGCAAGTTGCACGCCCACGGATGGTGCCTGTATGACCACCGCTGACCCTGCTTGCGACACTCTCGAGCACAGCAGCATGCCCTTGCACCTCTTTCTGGCACACTGAAACCGTTAACACACCATTTGCTCCCACTGCCCTGTCCCTGCACGCTCACGTGGGGGTCCTTCTGCTTGACCGCCGCTGCTCGTTCCTGCAGCAATCTCGAGTAAAGCGGCGTGTTCTTGCAGCCCTGGCAGACACACCACTCGCCCGCACCGTCGCCCACATAGCAGAACATCTGGGCGGCAAAGCACTCGCAGTACAGCTTGAGGCACTGGCTCTTCCGGCACTTGCAGCGGGTCCTGTAAACAGGAGAATGTTGGCAGCCGGGAGCAGGGCGTCAAAGTGTTCAGGCGGCGTGGCAGACCATCTGAGCGGTGAGGCAGTCGCATTTGAGTTTGAGGCACTGGCCCACACAGCACTTGCAGCAGGCCCTGTTTCAACAACAGCGCGAAGGAGGGGCGGCAGGGTGTCAACATGTGAAGGCGGGGTAGCAGCACGTGTCGGCAGTGGTCGCAGCGAAGCACTCGCAGTACAGCTTGAGGCAATGGCCTTCCAGCACCTGCAGCGGGTCCTGTTAACCCCCAGGGTGCCGTCGCCTAGACGTTGAAGGCCCTGTCGCGTTCCCTGGCTCCTTGAATGCTGGTCTCTCACTTACCCCCAAGCAAGCAGCCTCCTATGAAACCCACTTACACCAGCGCCCACCCCAGGAGGCCGCCACCCACACGTTGAGGGCCCTGCAGCTTCCCGTGGCCCGTCTGTCCCTCATTGCTATTGCCACCCTTGAACAAGCAGCCCCCTAAAACACTGCCTCACCCAGCACCAGTGCCCACCCCAGGTGGCCGTCGCCCAGACGTGGAAGACCCTGCCCCCTCCCGTGGCCCTTCTGTCCGCATTGCTAATGCTAACCTCAAGGAAACAGCCCCCTATAGCACTGACTCACCCAGCACCAGAGCCACCCCCAGGTGGCCGTCGCCCAGACGTGGAAGGCCCTGCCCCCTCCCGTGGCCCTTCTGTCCGCATTGCTAATGCTAACCTCAAGGAAACAGCCCCCTATAACACTGACTCACCCAGCGCCAGAGCCACCCCCAGGCGGCCGTCGCCCCGACGCGGAAGGCCCTGCAGCTTCCTCTGGCTCCTGGGATGCTGGTCGCTCCTCATAGTCCTCGCTGCTGGCGAATGCAGATGAGTTCAGCCCCTCGGACTGGGCTGTGGGCCGGGGCGGGGGAGTGGGGGAGGTGGAAGGGCAAAGGAGAGGAGAACACTGCTGGTGAGGGGTGTTTTGCTTGCATAGGTCCCATACCCACTGGCTGCTGGCAAAGTCAGGGCTTCAGCCCCTCGGACTGGGCTTTGGTGCCGGGGCGGGGGCAGGGTGAATAAGGCGCATGGCGGGGAGGCTGGGCATCGGCCTTGGCAGGTAGCGCTCCCCTCAGCCCATGCACCAGTGTGTCAGTTGCCCCTGCTGCACCCTGCTGCACCCTGCTGCGCCATGCAAGCCACCCTAGGAGCCAGGTGCTGCCCAGAGCTGCACTGGCCCCTTTCTAGACAGGGCAGTGACACTGACCCAGTGCCGTTGCATGCACTTGCTTCCCGCAGCAATGCAGCATGCCCACAGGTGCACTCTGCCCCTGACACTGACTGACCTAGCGCTGTTGCATGCGCTGCTTCCCACGGCACGCACCCGCATACAGTGCCGGCGCCCTGCCGTCGGTATTGGAGGGGCTGCTGGACTCGCGGGCGCGCTTGCGCTGCCCTGCCGCGCCAAGGAAGACAGACATGCCGGGCTGCAGTTGCGTCGGGCTGTGCACAGTGGCGACAGCGCCTCGCGCTGGGCTGCGCACGCGAAGTACGTCAGAGAGGCGGTCGGTAGGCAGGTGAAAGCGGTGCTGGCAGCGTGCCGGCGGAGACCGCGAGGCCGTCCCACCTGTTGGCACGTTTGAAAATGCGGGGGGGCAGCATGCGGAGGGGCAGCCAAATTCAAACACTGCGGGCAACAAGCCTTGCTCGCCCGCCCATGCGCCAGCAAAAGTCACGCGCACAGCATGAATGGTTAAACCAAACATTGGACGCTTTCTCGAAGGCACATGATTGCTTGTAGGTGAAGATTCACTGCACATGCCATCATTGCCTGCACACGCCTGGCCAGACCAATGGGGCCAACAACAACACGCTCCACTTATCAAGTTGTGAATCACGAAATGTGGGAATGCATTTGGAGAGCGCTGTCCACTGAGCCTCCCATGCTACCTAAGCGGTCACTACAGTCACATGGCTTCCCTTGTGCTTCCAAAAGTGCGCCTACAGGTCCTGCAAGGCGTCAACGCTGCTTGCCGAGTCATTGCTGCTGTCCAGGCCCCTCCTTGGCCCCCTGAGGGACCTTGCAGGGTCTTGCTCTGCTGCTGGATCTCCCAACCAGAGTCACAGCTCATATGTGCTGATGCTGCGGCACCATCAGCCTCTGCAGACCCCAGTCAGCTCACAGCTCCTCCTTGGCATCACCGGCACCCCCAGCCCCTTCCTTGGCAACCTCAGGGTCCTTGTAGGGACCGTCCTACTGGATGCCCCTTCCCACTCACAAAACCTCCTTTGCATCACCAGCACCGTCCTGACCAGCCCCCTCCTTGGCCTCCTCAGGGTCCTCTTAGGGGTCATCCACTGCATCCGCTACTAGCAGCGCAGCAGGCTGCTCCCAACAAGAGCCTTCCCCTTCACAGCTCTTCCTTGGCATCAGCAGCACCCTCCTGACTAGTCCACTCTTTGGCCTCCTCAGGGTCCTCGTAAGGGTCTTCTTCCGCATCTGCCGCTGCTGGCTGCTCCTTTCGGGGGTCAACCCAACTGGTAGCACCAGTCTTGGAGTTGTGGAAATAGAACCTGCATGCAGAACAGTGTTATGATGGTTATGATAGAAACCATCAGCAGTTAACAACCACCCTCACACACCCTCAATTCATTGCAATACAACCCTGCAACCCTACAACCCTTAAACCGCCCATGGTTCCACACACCCCTTACCCACTCCCCTGATCCACACACCCCTTCAACCCCTTACCGCCCCC
>JAWZTI010000201.1:18613-43788 GCA_039880955.1 Chlamydomonas urium | reverse complement strand
CCACCATCGCTCCCAGGTAACTACAGAAAGGTATCTTTGCCTGCTTCAGAATCTATGCAGCCGACTGCAGGGCAAAGCTGTGCACCCAAAGACTCTCTGCCATTTACAGTTGCTTCATCTGCACTTTGCATCACAGCAGTCGCACAGATCCGCAGCTTACTCCCCTTGCACTTGCTGCCGCCACACGCCCCTTGCACACGCCGTTGCACATTTGCATCCATCATCACCATCCAATTGTTTGCAGCTGCTTGTTCAAGCTCTCCTTCTCACCCTGCCCATGCTCTTGCCTGCATGCATGCATGAGCAGTCAATTGCCAGGTTTCATGGGGGCCATGGAGTCAGTGCACTGCATACTGTGGAGGTGGCACCCAGAGCCAAACAGGGACCATCACGCAGCTGCCTGCCAACGGCGGTGCAGGGTGCCCTGCCCTGACGAGGATGCAGAGCTGCAACACCAGGAGATGTGGGTGCAGGCTGTGAGGTGGTGGGAGGGGTTTCTTGAGTAACGGCTCAGGGCATATTGCATTTGCCTTTACCTTTGCCGGTGGCGGCAATTGTGTGATGATGGGGGTTGGGAATCACGGGCCACTTGGTGGGCCAAGGACAGGGTCAGCTGGGCCTTTGATTTGATTGATACCCAGACGTACTACTCATGTGCGCACACATGCACACGTACTGAGCGGCTTACCTAGGCCAGGCCACTCACACATGTTCACGCCTCTTCACACCCGCTGCACCCTCTGTTGCACCCCGATTGCAGGCCCCTACACGCTGTCGGGCATAGACATGGCCGGCACCGACATCACGTCGCTGTATACCAACTCTCACCTGCAATGCGTTGGCGCCTGCATGGACAACAGCCGCTGTCAGTTCGCGATCCGGGTAACCGACGGCACGTGCTACCTGAAAGCCATCCCCCTGACGGGTCCAAATGGCGGCAATAGGCTAGAAGCTGCAGATGTTGTGATCTGTGCCTATTCGGCTCGACTCACTCGTTAAGTTGCAGAACTCGTAGGTCTGGGGGCACCGACGGGGAGGTTGCCTACGCACTGAGGCTGTGTGCAGGTCTTAGGGCCGGCCTGGGNGATATGTGTGATGCCCAGAGCCCCACACCTGGTTCACACATCTGGGATCTGGGGTACAGGGATAGAAAGGGAAGCGTCAGATTCTACGCTCTGCCGCCTGGGGCAAACTCAGTCAACTCAGGAAAGAAAAGCAAGCAAGCAGCAAGCCTCTCATCTCCTTGCAGAGCTGAGGCGCCATGACTGCTACAGCAGACACACTGAGTTTTGACCCGGCGGTGGCAACCACCGACGGCTACTCCTGTGTCAACGGCTGGGACATGACTGGTTCAGAGATATCGCTGACCAACCTGTCGCCCACAGAATGCCGCAGGTGAGCCTTTGGGCTTGCGCCGCTAGCGCAGCATTGCGGTGGGGTTTGTCCAGGTCGCCAGTCAGCGTTTACTGAACTAGCAGCCATTTGCGTTGCTGTCTGCTGCAGCCGCCTTAGCGCCTTTATGCAATCTGGCTGCGTGCAACGCAAACCGCAAACGCTCTCCCAGGGGCCTTCGCAGCAAATGTGCTTTAGAGCAAGCTATGCTTATCCCTGACACTGCCTGCCATGCCCGCAATTCTTTGCAAGGGCATGCGCCGATGACCCAAGGTGCTCGTTCGTCATCCTCACCACGTACAACCCCAACTGCGTCTTGAAGTTCCAGCCGTTTACCGCTCAGCAGGGCCACAGCACGCGGCCCATGTCCAACCTTGTTGGTGCCTGCTTCTATGTGTACAACGCCTTCAGTTGAGATCGGCGGTAAGCATGTGCCGGTGCGCATGTGCCAGTACGCAAGGTAATCATCATTAGCATGACAGCTTTAGCCACGGAGCCGCAGTGTGCGCGCTTCATGTGTCATTTCTGCGCTGGCCAGGAAACAACAGCGGACGTCAGCTCTCAGAGTGCTGTTCCAGCACTCACGCTTACAGCACATAAGAAAACAGCGGCAGGATTCCCTTGGAGACCAGTCAAACCCTTGAATGCAAGAATCTGCATTACAGGACCCCCCTGTGTCACTGTGCGCATCAGCGCAGAAGTGGGCACACTGTCATGGCACGTTGTGCACATTATGTGCGGCAGCACCCGGCAGTCCTACCCGGCAGCCATGCCTACTCGGTCGTACCTGAGTGTCCCTTTCCACACAAATTTTCGTATAGAGGTAGCAGGAAACAAGCGAGAAGAACTCTTCTCCAACCATGCAAGTGCTTGTTGTCTGTTTACGCGGCGGCTTGCCATTGAATTCACGATAATAATGCATGTGATTTGATTATTTCTTGACGATGTAATCCATTAGGGATGCCGCATCCTGCACAGGCTGGGTCCAGCCTGCTAGGCCTGTATCACAAGGCCGCCTTGGCGTGCCTACATGATGACACACCTGTCAGCCAGCCAACCCCCAAACCAGCCCCGCTCAGCCTCCGACACAAACTGCACAGTCAGGCAGCCCACGTTGGGCGTGTCGGGTATGCATCGGAGGTTGTGCCGCTCAATCAGCAGTTGGATGGCTGGCCTGATTTTGGCAACACCGTCTTGTGAGTGCAGGCCACGCCCCACGATGAACACAAGGCTGCGCTGCCCACTGCTCATGGCATCCATGATGCGCCGCTCTGCCTCATCCACAGCCTCTTTGACATAGCTGTGCAACCGGCAGGATGGTCAGCATTTAACTGGCTCGCATGACACAGGCCAGTGTGACCCCATTGCTTCGCAGGGCACCTTCACTCACAGGCCATGCAGGTCGATGGCTCCATCTTGCCGTCTGCCATTATTGGATGCATATATGGCATCTGCTGCCTCCTTGTTAGCTTGCTTGGCCTCCGCCTCGTATTGCTTCGCCTGTTGCGACAGTGACTTCGCTGCTGCATGATTGCCTGCATTGTATGCTGCCCGACTTTGCTCGTAGCAGCGATTCCGCTCTTGGAAGAGGCGATGGGCTTTTTGCCTAAGTTGGTCACTGCTGCTGCCATCGGCAGCACCACCACCGCCGCTCAGCAGGTTGCCCATGCTGCTGTCGTGGGACGCTCAACACGTGCTTACCTACGCCGAATGCGCAGGGTCCCCACGCCATGTTCACACCGTTGATGCGTCCGCTGACATCAGCAAACAACCTGACGCAATCTGTTAGCAGGCCCTGCGACACCGGGCACAACGCCAGCTTGAAGGGCACATCAGTGCTGGCAGCATCACGCTGCGTCTGGCCCCTGCAACGGGCGGCCGCAGGCTGGGCCTGCTCTAGGCAGCCCAGCATCCTTTCCAGATCTGACCAGTCCTGCCAACACCCAACACCACGCCCACAAGGCCCGTGGGCAGGCTGCTGTGCACAGGCAGGTCCAATGAACAAGCTTGCGCTGCCGATGGCTGTCACTTGCAGGGCCCACTTGAGCGCAGGCTATGCTCGTGCACCATACTGCCCTTGAGACAGGTTCCCGTCAAGTGCACATGCACAAGGTTGCCTCGGCTTCTTGGGGCGACGCCAAGACGGAGGGCGATGATGTGCAGGTGGCGATCTAGGGAACGACAGCGCACGTACCAGGTTAGGAGGTGTGGCAACCCCTGGTTGCAGTGACAGTGCATTCATCAGCAACAGCGCTGGCCAGCGAATCGACATCACGAACCCAGCGGATGTGGTAGGTCAGTGCGGCAGTCGGGGCAGCGGTGACAACAGTGACCGCCGGTGGCATGATGACGGAACGCTTTGTGGCTCTCGGGGATTAGCCAGTCTGGACAGCAGCACCCAGGGCAGCGACGGTGAGGAGCGGGATCTGATTGGCTCATGCAATCGTGTAAGCTGCACAGCTGCTGGCTGCGAAAGCAGCAGCCAGGACAGCGGCGGCGGCAGCGGTGGCGGCGACGACGACGACGGCAGCTCTGACACTGATCAGGAGGACGGGGATGGTGAGCCCGACTGGAAGGTCCTTATGTTCTGGTGGGCTGTCCTGCTGCGTGCCACGCTTGTCTCTACGGTTGCATTTCTGGGGCTTGCTTATTATATCAACAACACGCTGAGCAACTGGCCGCCCGATGCGTGGTCAACGGCCAACACGCAGCTCACTGGCGTTAAAGCCACGGTCACGTTGCCGCTACAGTTACTGGCAGCGCTTTTTGGTTTCGCTGTTCTGCACGCGATCCTGCCTGTGGCTTGGGCAGATGAGCTGTTGCAGGTGATCGGCTATGTCTGCATGGGCGTGTGTGCGCTGCTTGCGTTCCTGGGAGGTAGCGGCAGCCTCTGGGTGCTGTGGGCTGCGGCGGTCATGGCAGCTACACTGTATGCGGTGGGGCCAGATCACTGTTGGTGGTGGTGGTGCGCGGCAGGGCTGTGCTTTTGGATCCTCATGGTCACAACAGCATGCTTTGGCGTGTGAGACAGACCTATGTCACTACAATGGCAAGCGTTGACCACTCGCAACTTGGTGGTCTGATGTGTCACAAGTGCTGCTAAGTGCCCAGTGGTTCATGTGCAAAGCTGCAAGAGGAGCGTGTGCATCTTGATGGCCTGTCAGTTAGCAAGTTTTGCGTACCCTGTCAAGCCCTGAATCAAAAAGTGTCTGTCAAGTCCACACAATTGCCACACATTGTCTTGGCCCTTCCTTCGCACAGCCAGCAGGGCTCCCCAGCTTTGCTGCCAAATTTGTCCTCTTGATTGACGCCTGTTCCGTCACACTGGCCACACGGTTTCATTCCCGTGCCCTGGCAGCTAGGGCACACCTGTGAGCGCTGGAACCCGACAGCAATGTCAACCTGCGCGGGACAGAGTGCAAGCAGTGGATTCATGGAGCGTCACTGACTGGTTGCTGGGAGGAAGCCAGGTCAGGTTGTGTCAGACTAGTGCACAGTGGCCATCTTTCAGTCCTGTCTTGTTGACTCACCAACGGAGGCCTGTTGGGTAAGTCTGGCGCATCAGAAGAGTCTGGTACAGCCCCCCTGCGCACACTGCCACTGCTGCGCAGCACCAGCCGCCGGCAGACAAGCCGGGGCTGAGGCCGTGGTGAGCCAGCATATCTGTAGACGGAGCCAGACAGCACTCTGCAACAGAACATGCTTGCAGCCATAGCAGGCACGTTGCTCCAAGCATGGGCATGGGACTTCAGGGTATGAACTGGGTGTGAACAACTGCTTCGGCCCGTTACCGGGCAACTCGCTGCCAATCTGGAGGCACTAGCAGTTGTTTGGCTTGGCTTCGTAAGATGACAAGGGGACAATTTCTAGCGTTGGCGTGCCTGTTGTTGCTGGGGAGCGGGTCCCTGGCTCAGGAAGAACAAGATTGCTCGGCCGTGGAGCAGGTGCGTGCGCATGGTTACGAAGACATGCGGTTTGTATCCAGCTAGTAAGTTGGGGCGCCCTGCCAGCATCAGACTCCCTGACGATCGTCCAGAACCCTTTCGCGATGTGTTGGCAATAGCTGAGCGCAGCAGCCGGGTATGCTTTGCGGAACATCAAGTAGCTAGTAGCGACATCGCCTGGCCCAGGAAGCGGCCCCTGGTGAATCGCTCTTGTGCGATCTGTGTACCCCCGCACGCGTTGCACCGCACAGGCTAAGGCGCAGCTCGAGCTGCAGCTCGCGCAGCAGGCTCAGAACGATGCTGCATGCCAAGAAAGCATCAAGCACATGAGCTCTGGCCTGGAAAAGGCGCGGGCTGACATTGTTGCACTGAAGGTGCGCCCATGCGCAGGCTGACCACTTGCCAACCCGACCCCTGGTTTGCCGTGTCCACCCACGCGCATGCCTGGGCTGCGTCTTGCCCTGCAGGCGGTGGAGCAGCAGAAGAACGCTGAATTGGAGCAGCTGAGGCAGCAGAGCCATGCAGAGAAGGTAAGCAGGTGCTACCGAGCAATCAGCTGCCATCAAGCAGGCCTTGTAACATCGTCCTTCACATCCTGGCTGCTGTGATATTGCAGCCATGCCGAGACGCAAGATCACGTGAACTTGAACCACCTCTGCCCCGCAGGAGGCAGTTCAGGCGGCATACCAAAGCCAAGTCAGCGAGCTGCAGGCATCCTCAGCAGCGCAGCTGTCACAGGCTCAGAGCGAATATGCCGCTAAGCTGGCCAAGGTGCAGAGTGAGTATGCCGCACAAGTGGCGCAGCTGCAGGCGCAGCTGTCTTCCAAGGTACGTCCCAAGCTGCTGCACGGGACTGGGTGCATGGGGCATACTTGTGGCAGGCACGCTGCAGCCTTTCTTGCTGCCTCCCATAGATGTAAGGCACTATCACCATAAGTTGCATGCGCCTTCCTATCTGATGGTGATCACTTGAATTGGTGGGATGCGGCAATGAATGCGAATTGTTGCACGCTTGCTGTGTACTGGAGCCGTTGTTTGCTCGAGCCTTCTTGTTGCAAGCACGCGAGTCCTGACTTCCTGTCGCACCTGACCTGACCAGAGCAAGCTGAACATGAGTGAGTTGCTGTCCGAGCTGCTGGAAAGCTCCAAGGTGCACCTGGCTGCTGCTGTGGATGAGGTCAAGCTTGTTGCAGCGGTGAGGCTTGCAACTGCACGTGCTTATGACGGTGTTGCAGCCTCTGGCTGTATGTGATGTGTGGGCTGAGGAGGAGGTGCCCTTGAGCGTGCTCAACATGCAAATACTAGGCACATGCGATGGGCCATTCACCATGACACTGCCAGCAGTCATCGCATTGCATGCTGCGCTTTGCTGATGTGATGCCACCTGCGTGCTGCTCCCAGGGCCTGCAGCAGGGCAACACCACGCATCTCAACATCCTGTTCCACAAAGTCACCGCTGCCGCTGCCAGCGCAGCGCGGGCTGCGTACGCCCTGGTGTCCAAGGGGCTGGACGAGCACCTACCTTTCGTCAAGCAGCACCTGACCGACGTGTCAACCGAGGCAGAGGGCCTGTACCAGAAGCACTTTCGCGACGCCGGATGGGTGGGTAACATGCATCAGCGGACGCTGTGCCACATCGAGACTGGGTACCTGATACTGGTCAATAGGGATATAGGCCATCCTGATGGGTTTGGGTTGCCGCACCCAATGACCAGAGATGACATGGGTGGCAAAACGTGCACGCAGGCAGATGGCTGATGGCAGCCTGCACACTGGTCTTATCTGGCATTGAGATGGTCATGGCTTCGCTGCTGCTCCTGTGCTGCCTGGCAGGTTGCGGAGGTGAAGAAGCAGCTGGGCCAGGTCAACACTGACCTCAAGGCCTTCCTGCAGGCCCAGACAAAGGCATACCCCGCACTAAAGCCTCTGGACGACCCGGTGTACCTGCAGCTGGCAGCGTACTTTATCATGGCAGCGCCCCTTCTGCTGCTCCTCCTGCCTGTGCTGCTGTGGATCATCACCTTGGTTGCGCCATCATCAAAGGTGAGAAGCGGTTGGCTGGCTACGGTTGGCTGCATGCCACTTGGAAGGTTATCTGTGGGTGCTGTGTTACTGCAGCGCTGGTAGCTGCTTCTTGACTATTTTGCTGGACTGATGTCCTTGCTGCGCAGGCATCTGCAGCTCCTTCCAGGAGTTCAAAGAAGAAGAAGGGCAAGGCTGCTGCTGCTGGGTGGCCCAAGGCTGCGTAAGCTCTGATCAACGCATGTGGATAGTCATGACGGATTCTGTCTACCGTGGGCTTGAGCAAGTTTGATGCTTTTGGAATCCACTGCATTGAGAGCAAAAGCCCGCTCCACGGTTGCCATGTTGTCGCGCTGGCTTTGTAAAACAAGCGCACCGCCACGTGTTGAGCTGCGAGAAGTGAATTCATGCCTAGCCCAGCCCTGATCTTGCTTCAGCCCATCCTCTTGAGCCCTGTTCTGTACAACAAAATCTGGCCTTCCAGGAAGCAGAAAACACTTGCTGCTAGGTGGCTGTTGCGCTGCCATCCTCTTGGTGCACGCGTGCTGCACTGACCGTGCCATCACCAAAACCACAGTCACCGAGTCTAGAGCGCGGCCGTTACATGCTGATCAAACATGGGCAGGCTTACACCTCAGTGGCCTCACGCAGACGACGAATGGTGGAGCGCACCGTCACGGAGGAAGCGGTGCTGCGCGGGCAAGCACAGGCGCGAAAGCAGCAAAAGGGCGCAGGTCGGCTCAGTGTTTGCAGCACGCTTCATGTAGGTGGCATAAGGCTCCCGCAATCCCTTGATCCCTTTCAAGCAAGTCTTCCAAATCAACAAAAGCAGCCTTGCCAGAACCCAGCCTTACTTCAGCACGTAAGCACCGCCGGCCTGGACCTTGCCGCAGGCCTTGCAGCCCCAGATGCCAACAGCGGTACGCTTGGTGGCGAACTGCGCAATGCAGGCAATGGGCGATCACGAGACAAGTATCAGGGCCCCTAGTGCATGCGTCACACACTGCATCTGCATCCCACTGCCCCGGTCCCTGCAGGGTTCTGCCTGTTAAGCCACAGCTGCTGCTGCCCCGATGGCTGTTGCTGCCCAGGCCCCATGCATGGGCATGGTGTGCCCACCTTGCCGCAGAAGTTGCAGAAGTACTTGGAGTGCTGGCTGACCTCCATCTTCTTGATGATCTTGCGCAGGGAGGCACCGTAGCGCGTGCCGTACTTGCCGACAATGCCAACCTTCTTGGTGCGCTTGGCCTGCGGCGGCAGCGCGCATATGCGCGGGGTGAGAAGCCATGCACGCGTAGACGGCGGCCAAATCTGACCCCATGGCGTCTGCAGCGCTGTCTCCGGCTGCACAGGGGCGCTGCAACGGGGCGCCGCTACCGCCCTGGACGCATGCATGAGGAGCGGCCGCCCCTGCAACAGCAGGGTGCCGGTCGCAGCGCCTGCGCTTGGACACGCACCATTTTTGAGCACGCTCCTGCGAAAGAGAGGGCGCGTGGCAGGGCCCCAGCAGAATTAGTCGACAAAGAAGTGTGGGTGTGAACAGCACTTTACATAAAAATGCCATGCCCTGTGTATTAGCCATTATTTTGCGTGAAAGACGATTGCGTATCTTGTTGTGGCTGACACATGCAGTGAAAAAGCTGGAGCAGGCCGTCAACGGTGCATCCACACTTCAAGGCGAGCGGTTTTTCCTTGAAAGTAAGCAGTGCCCTGCACCGCACGAGACGATGAGCACCACCTTGCCCCCCATTGAGCGCTGGAGTCGAGGCTGCGGCAACGGCGGCATTGGTCCTCCCAACCACGGTGAACGGTACCGGTGAGGAGGACACCCCCACCCGCCAGCATTGCGTCCTGTGCAGGCGCACGCGCACATCATGCACGCGCAGCAGCATAGTGACTGGCTTCGATTAGAAACAAAACCGAAAAGCGCCCGCCAGCGCCGCTGCAGAGTAGGGGTGAGTCATGTGACATGTCCCTGCTGGTGCGCAGATTTGGCGTGTTGGAGAGGAACTGGGCGGAGGACCTTGCAGGCAGGGACTTGCAGCGATGCGGGCGGACAGTTTGGGACTACAAGCCTGTGTGTACGCTGCAAACAACTCAGCGTTCAGATTTCACAACCCAGGTGAGCCCCCTCGCTGATGGAGCATGTTACATCAACAGACCGATGAACCGCCAGAGTACAAGGAGGTCGCTCATCAAGTGATGGGATTGCACACACCAGAGGGCAGGGCGCCATGAGTGCACTTCATTCCATACAACCAGAATCATTCCATTTGTGAGGCATTGGCAAACAGCTGAAGGAAACGTGCAGACGCTTGCACTGCCTGACGCAATGCCTGTTGCACACTGCCCTGCGCCCAACACATAACGTATCTGTTGTGTTGCCACTCAGGGCAAATTCAGCCAGGCGCTCGCACATGCATCACAGCGGCATGACAAGGAGCTGCAGAATGCAGGACAGACCTGGGACATACTCACGCGGCATGGCGATTACCTCAAGCCCCCCAGTGACACCAAAGCGACGCTGTACTCCCTGACATACGGTATGGGTCATGCTGCATGGCCAGGGTGACACACACGCTGCCAACACCGCAACCCCTTTGCAACCAGCCCTGCTTTGCCAATTCGTCTTCTGCCCTGCAGGCGAGAAGCAGCTTGATGAACGGCCAGTGCAAGCTTACCTGTGGACTGACGGCAATTCGCACAACAGGTGATGAGCATTAGGTACAGGTCAGCACAGTGGCCAGCAGTTCAAAGCATGTCAACTCTTCTCCTCCTGTTGCATGAGCGCAGAGCAGTTCCCCTCAAGCAAGTTTCGCTCAATTTAACTCAAAGAATGACGACCCGCTGGGCACAGGACCATGACCCAAACCAAACGTTCAAAACAACCTGGCGGGTGAGGCCATGGCATAGTGTTCGCCACTTGCTGAAGTTAGTCGCTTGCCTGTAACCAATGCTTTGGTGCCCCGTGCTTGCAGACGGCCTCGCTGCCCACCGCCATAGCTGCAGCCGAACAGTCTGCCAAAGTGGGGACGCTGCGGCCAACGGACACGTCTGGTAGTCTGACACAGGTGAGCACCACATTGCCTGCAACCCTCTGCTAGTCCTCAGGTCATGTGCTGCACAGACATGAGGGACGCTCCCTTGCCACCCAGTCGCGGTATTAATTGTGCAGTTCAGAACCTTAGCACTGCAGAGTCTGTAATGTGTAGCAGCCTTCAGTTAAGCTGGCTATGACCCCACTGTCCTGGCTGCTGGTCCTGCTGCTGCAGTTGGGGCGCAAACCCGTCGGGCCGCACCAGCAGGAATGCGAGAAGAATTACAGACGTGTGGGACTTCGCAACACATACCACACATTCCTGACAACACTCAAACACTGAGTTGCCTGGAATTTTGCTCAAGCGACAGCATCAAAGGCGCTACTCTGCCCTCCAAAACACCTGAACGTGCCAGATGTCTGGTACTGTCATCTTGGGGTTAACATACCAGACAAAATCGCAGCCGCCCAGAGCGCTCACAGCTTGCATGCAATACCGATTCACAGTGCTATTATCCACAGCTGTGGCCGATGGCAACCACAACACGTAATGTCTTGTGCCCGTGGGCACGTCATAGGGGAAAGCATTGGGTTCAAAGTGGTACTTGCTTTGGCTGCAGCCGCTGCCCTGCAGCTCAGCCCAGGCTGCACCAAGGAGCTGCTTGCTCCATTCATCTACGCTGTATGTGCCGCTACAACTTGCCATGGCCTCCTGTTTCAGCGCCAGGGTCGCCTCTGACGGCCGAATGTTGTCCCTGCCAGGCACCCATGGGTACTGGGCATGCAAAGCCTCCATGGCATCGAGGTCAGATGATATGCGGCAGCGCAGGTAGCTTGGCTGCTGTTTCTGTTCGGTCATTGGGTCCAATACAGGATCACATGTCACTGTGAAGAAACCATGGTGAATTTGGGCTCAGGTATGGAAGTTGGGAAGCAGCAAAGTTTTGCACCATTCCAAAAGCGACATCGCCCCGTGATTGCTGCTTGGTCGGCACGCGCCTACTGCCAGCTCCTCGGTGACCTGCCGGACGCCAGATCCTGTGCACATTCATCCCGCATTCACCCAGCGCGACTGTTTTTTCCCTCAGCAGCAGCAGCATTGACGGCTATTTCATGCCAGAATGGACTCGCTGGACGAAGCAACGGCATCGCTGCATGACGACAGGGCTGTGCTGTCGCCGCCCTGGGGGGAATGGGGCAGGAGCTTTACCTTGGGTGCCGTGAGTGGACTTGCGAAGCTGCTGCTCAACGTGCTCAACACAACCACAACCTCAAACCATGATACTTGGCAGAAGACTGTCATGGAGCGTGAACCTGGCATTGGACTCATCACCATATGCAACCACACGAGGTGAGGCCACACCACACAGTGGCCCTGAGTATGACTGCACCCACTGGCGTTTTATACCCTGCTGTGGCAATGCTGGTGGACACCATACAGGCAAGCATGCATGAGGCACGCTGTTCCGCTCCAATGCAATGCACAACGTCGTACCTCGCAGCCAGCCTGCCTGACGCCTGCGCCCTGCTTCATTGCAACCGGCTGCAGCATGTTTGATGACCCAGGGGTGTTAAGTGCCATCACACCTTGGTGGTACTTCTGGGCGGAGCCTCGGCACCATGGCATGCGCTGGTCAATGTGCGCCAAGGAGGTATGCTTCAAAAACGAGCTGCTCAGGTACGGCGTGAGGGTTGCAGCAGGGGCTCAACGTAATTGCACAGGGCAGTGCCTGTATTGCATGATCAAGCATCTTTGGCTGACATGTGCTGGGCTGGTGACCAGGGACAGTGACACGGCAGTGTTTGTTGTTTGCACGAAGGACACTGAGGCGTGTGTTATTTACCCGCTGTACATAGGCAATTCTTCCAGAACGGCAAGGTGCTTCCGATCGTGCGGGGCGCTGGCGTGGACCAGCCCATCATGCACACAGCAGCACGGCAGGTGAGGAGAAAAATGTTTACTTGGTGGTTGTAACGGATTGCAGCTGCAGGCAACAACGAGCAACAGCAGCCTGTCGTTGCTGGCTTTCTGAAGGGTGGTCGAGCATACCTGTAAGCTTCCTGCGCTTACGCCACCAACTTTTGGCTCCCCTATGGCAGGTGGCGGAGGGCGGATGGCTGCACGTGTTCCCCGAGGGCCGCATCATGATGAACGGGCAACTCGGCCCTTTCCGCTGGGGCGTAGGGAAGGTGGTGTGCGATGCCAAGAAGGCGGCTGGAGGCAGGTGGGCGTGATGGCATTGCGGAGACAAGGCACCAAGAGAGGCATTGTGTGCTCGTTTGTTGTGGAAAAGACACTTTTTCAGACAGCTATCAACTGTGGGCCCTCGCACCCAGCCCTGAGCCGCTGCAGGCGCTCACGTCAGGCCTGGCTGCGCACCTGTTGCCGCTTCCCTTTTGCTTTGCATGGAACAGGGACCCTGTCATCCTGCCCTTCTTCCATAGCAACATGGGGTCAGTGCTGCCGGTAGACTCCGTTGTGCCCCGCGTCGGCAAAAAGGTCACAGTGACGATAGGTAAGCCTGGAAAGATGCCCATGATGAACTTTGCTGTTATTTGGGCTGCTTATCGAGCGCTGCTGACCGAGGTGTTCTACTTTCCCGTTTGCCCTGTGGCGCAGGCCAGCCGCTGGACCTATCAGATGTGACGTGTCGCTGCAACCAGCCTGGCCAGGACCAACAGCAAGTAAGCATGACCAGGCGATGACTGTGCATTGTGGAGTGGCAGAGTGTAATGTTGCATGCCGCCTCAACCAGCGTCAATGTGCATGAGGCAGCACACAAGCTGTCAGTGTGCGTGAGCGTGACTGCTTGCTCGTCCTGTCTGCAGGTATGGATGGACATCACGCTGCGCATGCACGATGCCATGAAGGCACTCGAAGGCGTCTGTCCACCCAACCCATACCAGCGGGAGAACCCCACGGGCAAGCCAGGCGCTGAAGCTCTGAAGCAGGTTGATCCCCGCTTGGCAGGCAGGGCCTGAATATTCAGCCAGAGTGTGTGACCATGTGAAGCAGCCATTATCTGCCTTTTCTTGCGGCGTCCTGCCCATTATTTCCCAGCAGTTTCAAACAGGCATTTTCTGAACCCCACACTGTATGGGCCCATGCAACGAGCCCTGGCAGCACGCGCAGCTCTTGCTATCTCATCACCATGGCCGAGGGCGACAGCAACGTGAAGGCGGAGGTGCGCCTGCTAGGCCACAATCTAGCGAGCGCGGGCCGTCCTTGACAAACGCCTGACGTCTTGCCATCGCTGCTCCCTGCAGACCATCAGCATAGTTGTCCGTGATCAGACCGGTGGCGAGGTGCACTTCAAGGTCAAGCCACACACCAAGTTTGCAAAGGTGAGTTCATTTTGCGCGCCCGTGCTGCGTGTGACCTGTTCCCCGGCTGCTGTGGAGCGTTCACAGGCAAGCCGCTCCCCCCCTTGCGCGCTCGTCAATTGCCGCAGGTGTTCGACGCATACTGCAACAAGAAGGCTGTTGCCACCGAGTCCATCAGGTGGGTGCAGATGTGCATGGCGCTGCATGCACAGATGTCAGATCTACCCTGCAGTGGAACGGGCTGAGCTTGCTGTTCACTATTCACGCAGGTTCATGTTTGATGGCAACCGCATCAACCGCGAGCAGACGCCAGCAGAGGTAGGCCCTGGGCGACATGCGGATTTCTAGGTACCTGTACGCGCGGTGGTCATGCTGTAGCAGCAGGCTGATGTGCTAATGGCTGGTGGGCAGTGCCACTGGGTACCATTTCTGTATTTGTGTGTGCAGAGTGCTGCTGCGTCTTGGCTGTTGTTCTGTACAAGCTTGATGCTGCTGTGCATTGGCCTGCTTGCTGACTCCCTGTGCAGCTGGAGATGGCGGATGAAGATGTGATTGATGCTGTTGTAGAGCAGCTTGGAGGAACGCAAGTCTGCAACGATTTGAGTGTGGGGGGAGACTGAGACGTGTGGCCTTCTTTTACTCACTTGTGGGTCACGGCGTGGTCTTGTGTCATGCAGGAGGTCCTGGCTGCAGTTCAGATTTGTAAAGTGGAATGGAGAAGAAGATGTTAAGTATGAGGTTTCCCACACAGTTCAAAACAGTCAGTTTTGATTGGAGCTTGGCGCCTGTGGCAGCACCGGCGGTGACACCGAGCCACGCTGTCCATGCTGTACACGTTTTGTGACACAAGTCCGCCACACACCGACTGCCAGCATGCCCTTGCCATGCCAAAAAAAACGCAGATCTTCAACGCCTACTGCCAGAAGAGGGGCGTCGAGGTCAGCAATGCCAAGTGCTTTTTGCACCTCCTGCACCGGCACATGTTCTCAGGGCATGTGCACTCAAGTGGTACGGTATGTGCCTGTGGACCCGCAAGTTTGTGTTTGATGGCGTCCGCCTTGCGACCGACAGCAATGCTGAACAGGTGAACAGTAGTGCAAACTTGGCACTGCAGAGATGCTCACTAGGCTTATTTGAGCTTGCATTCCAAGCTGTGGCCCGCAATCGCTGCCCTGTGTCCCTTGCAGATGGGCATGGAAGATGGAGATATAATTGAAGCAGTGATTCAACAGGTTGGAGGCTGGACAGCTTGGCACTGACTCTCTGCATCACCGCAGCCTTGAGGCCAGCTTCATTGTGCAGACTTTGCACTGGAGCAGACGGCATGGTCGTGCAACTCCTTGACTGAACTCCTTGACTGTCAGACAGGAAAGGTGCAGCAGCATCAAGCCCACCCGGCCTTCTGTGCATCCAACCACTTCAATCACAAAGTACTGCCAAGCACTTGTGTGCACACAGGCCGTGATGCCACGCACATTGCGGTTCCACGCACATGGCTGACCCTGCAGGATGGTGTCAGTGCTTTCAGCCTTAGCACGCCTGTGCAGGAGGTTGGACACTGCAACCCACTGCTTTTTCCACTGCATCCTAGTTGGTCCTCCCGTGTTTGAACATCTTCGTGACCTCAGTGAATCAATGATGATGCGGGCTTAGAACTGCCCTTCCGTTTTTTGGTGCTTCGCCATGGCTGCACCGCTGCACTAGGCATTTTGTGAAGTGTGGAAGTGTATTTGGTCAATTTGATTCAAAACAGAGCAATCAAACACCCAGCGGCTCCCTAGTCTGAACAGTCAGTGGGCGCCTGTCGCAGCTCGTGCTGCCAGGACCATGCCAGAGGGCGAGGGCGCAGCAGCGCCGGTCGTGAAGACTGAAGCCGTGGATGCCATTGCACTGCATCGCGGATGGTGCAGCAGCGCATGCTGCAGTCTGGATGCAACGGGCCGAGCACGTATCAATTTGCAGCCCGTTCAAACTGCCTCCTTGCACAGGCAGGCCAGCCAATCACATTCAAAATCAAGGACCAGCAAGGCGCATTTGTGCACTTCAAGGTCAAGCCAACCGCCACGTTCAAGAAGGTGCGCAGTGTAGTGTTGGCATCATGCTGGTTCAAAGAGCTTGAACAAGAAGTGTGTGCACACATTGACACTCTGGAGGAGCCTGAGTCAGATGTCACATGTTGTGCTTGTCAGGTTGCCTGACATGCGTTGCCATCGTGCGCTGCTGCTTCCTCTTCTTTCTCTTGTGCCGCTCCCTCCCTCGTTTTCCCCCTGCGCCACATGTGGTGGCTCCCTGTACAACCCCCTCCGTCTACCGATGCTTGTGCCTGCAGATCATGGAAGCCTACTGTCAGAAGAAGGCAATTGACATGAATACAGTCATGTGCGCTCAGCAGCTGCCGCCTGAAACGGAGCAATGCTTGTCGGTTGCGATGAGCTTGTTGCAGCATAGCAGCCGCGCATCAAGAACCATGTCTCGTGCCTGCCACGCATGTGCCCATGCACAACTGCGCCTTCCTATACGCAGATTCCTGCACCATGGATAGCGGATCAACTCCGAGCAGATACTCGAGGAGGTAATGCTTCCGACAAGGGTGCTTGAGGATGGTCACACCCCAGAGCAGGTTGCAGTGGGGGCAGTGGCGTTGCGTAAGTAGAGTTCAGTGCTCCCGTGCCCTGCTGGGACGCCGGGTGCACGCTCTGCTTACACACTTGCGCCAACAGTACGTTGGTTCACCATGCCTTGCGGTCTCTGGTGTTGCAATGCGGAGCTGTGCCTTGTCTGTGTGGCTGCCTTGTTTGCACACACAATTCACACGTGATCGCAGTTGCTTGACGCGGCCTTGCATCGTAGTTGCTTTGCCCTCCGGCTGTGAATCCCAATGGTTGAGTTAAGCGTCTCAAGTGCCATTCTGGCGCCCTGTAGACTGTGACATGCTGCATTCAGCCATCCACCATAACCTCTCCCAGTGTTGACACACTGAGCTTTGCCCACCTTCCTTGCAGATGGGAGTCGAGGATGACGATGTGGTTGATGCCTGCATCACACAGCTTGGCGGCTGAGGATCTGGCTCCTGGTGAGCACAGTACAGCGATCTGACGCGCTTCCAAGTAAGTCAGTGTCGTCAGAGCTGCAAGGGCCCGCTGCTGGTCAGCCAGCAGTCTCCGCTCATCTCTGCTACACAGCTTTTGCAACAGCAAGAGTCTTGAACAAGTGTGGAGCAGTTACAATGGGAATAGCGCCAAAGGGCAGGAAAGGAATGTAGATCAGTGGCTGTGGTCCTCGGTGTCTACCTTAGGTGCACTTTCCAAACAGCTGACGCTGTTTTATGCGCCTGATGCACCAGCGTTTGAAATGGCTCCAGCCCATCCGCATCATCCACCCGCCCAGCGCACTTGTTTTGGTCTTGTGCACAGCAAACCTCCCATCAACACAGCCCTTGACGGTGGCGCATGCCTTCCCCCTGCCCAAACTTCCGACCAGGTAAGTTCTGCCTTCAGTTTTTATGGCAGGCATGCCAGGGCACACCTGTGCTGCTCAGCGCTGCTCAGCGCGTCATGTCCAAGACTGTGGACCCAGCTGTTGCCCAGAGCTGCCTCTGTACCCCTCAGCCCTGTGTGCGCACAATATTGCCTCGGCAAAGTTGACTTGGCGGTAAACCCAGCGCACCTTCATGGTGAGGCAGCTTGGGGTTGCCTGTTCCTGCATACACAAGACATGTTTGACACGGTTACGACTGCAGCGTTGCACATTGATGATGGTTGAAGCAGCAGCATTTGCTTGATTCAGTACCTGTGACACCAGACACACTTAATGTTTCAGTCGCGCCGTCTACTGCTGGTTGCTGACTGCTTACAGATTTGTTGTTGATAGGACCTGATTTGCGACAGCTCGTCATGTGAAAACGTTTGTGTCTGTCGCCTCTGGTTGCTGTTTTGCTTGTGTGCCCAAGCTGCCGGCTGCACCATGCCTGCCACGTTGTGAAGCCCTGCAGGGCCGGCAGTACAATCGGCTCGCAGGGCATGAGTCACACGCTTTGATGCTCTGCAAGGTACATTGTACATCCCTATTTGCGCACATGCTCAGTATTGGAAGATTAGTTCCAAAACATGTCGTTTGAGACCGATGCAATTTGGTTACACAAGGATGCAGGACATGGAAAGGCGGCTTGTTGGCAGGCAAGCACATTAACCGATAGGCCCAAGAAACATCAAGGAAATGTCAGCGTGAGAGGCCGGGCGAAGCGCCGAGCAGCCTAATACGCATGTTGATCACAAGGCCTGTGCCTGTAAGAGGTCACACGCATCGAATTAGTATTAAATAATAGGGTGCTGATTCGCGCCACCGTGTGACCAGTTCGTAATTGGCTGCCAGACCCCAATTTTGCGCCCAATTCCTCATACGCCCCGATTGCATTGGGCCAGTGTCAGAAAAATAATCAGCCGCGCGCGCCTGGGCGCGAAGCAGCGTTACCGGGTCGCCTTCGCCTGGCACATGCACAGCGAGACTCAGTCAGCGATTCAGTCAGCGATTCAGTCAGCGCAGCGCAAAGGCGCATGTGCCTGTGCCTTGAGCCCCATGCAGCCTCATGGCGGCATCAGCAAAAGCATGCCTGTGCTCCTTGCAAACATGCACAAGCTGCTGGCCTGGCTGCCTGGCAAGATGTGTGCCCATAGGTTGCCCATAGGTCCCATGCACCCCTGAACTTGCACCCAAGGGCAGATCCCAGTGCTTCAGCGGCGCCAATACTCCAGGCGGCAGCTGCATGCTGTCTTGCTCGCCAACTGCGCCAGTGGTGGCTGCCATGCACAGCAACGCACAGCATGCACCTCAACTGCTGACCACATGCTGAACACCGACCATGCGGACGCTAAGCGCGTATCTCAGGTACTGCAGGGCTGTATGCAACATGAATGACTGCCTTATGTCGCCCGATTGCAAATTTGCGTCGCTATTGACATTGGCGCCGAAAGCCCAATTCGCCGATTAAATTCCCAATGTCAATCGCGGGAATTACCCCAATTCCAATGCCGTGTAACCGGCCTCTAAAAAGGCAGCGTCACCTAGTGAGCTTGTAAGCTGCAGGTATGGCGAGTGCGTTTCACGCACACATGCTGCCTATGTGAAATTGTCACATGCGTGTTGCTTGCTCACTGAGTTCGCACTGTGCACGCCAACAGCCCTCATATTCACCGGCAACGGCTTGCTGAGCGCGGCACGACAAGGCCTGCACCCTCACACAGCCCTGCTCCCTCGAAGTGTGACAAGCCTAGCTACCCTGGCCCACTGTCCCTCCTTTGTTGCCAGCAGGGTGCAGCACAACCTTGGCTACAAGCACGGTGATGTCGTCCTGCTTGCCGCCCGAAAGCCGGCGCAGCTGGAAGCGGCCATTTTTTACCGTTGCACCCAGGAGCTTCTCCCACAGGGGCAGGTCCAGCCTGTGCACAGGTGGAAGCAGCAGGTGCATAAAGTATAGTTGGCGCATGCTTGCTGAGCCTCATTCTGCTTGGCTGCCTGGGGTGGACAAATATCTGCTGTAACTCACTATTTGCAAGGATGGGGGTTTGCAGCGGTTACCCGACAATCAACTTTTGGCATGGCTGGTTGTAAGCAGAGGATGGCCTGTCTGCCGACCTGGCACATTAGCTGACTGCCCGTGCTGCCATTTGCATTTGCTGCAAAAAGCTTAGGGAAGCGCTGCTTGCCGCTTGATGCGTGCTGGGTGCTGGACTAACTTGCTCCCTCTTGCAAAACGCCTGTTCTTGGTGGACCTGCCTGGCATGCATCACACCCCTACGAAGGCCATCACTACAAGCATCAACCTCACGGCATTCACTTAGCCTTCTGTTACGGATTTCTGACCCTAGTCATGCCACCTCGTCTACGTGACATGCAGTCGCAAGCCTGCCGCTGCCGCCCTCTGCCCAGTACCCATCCTAGCCTCACCCTTGCGACAGCGCCTCCTTGACGTACGGCGACGCGTACTCTGGATCCGACGCGTGCTCCCGTGCCACTGCTGCCAGTGCATTGGCGGCATCCTGCACGCTGTCGGCGCCGCGCACGATCCGCAAGATCTCCTCGTCAAACACGTTGTCCCACAGCCCGTCGCTGCCTGTGCCACGGACAAGCAGGGTAGGGCAAGGTTCAAAGAGGAGTACACAACCTGCGCTGGCAACGAGCCAGCGGTTACAGGACTGAAAGAATAAACAAATCGAAGCGGCTGCAGTAATCTTGGACAAGGACTTGCCATGGTGTTGTTCACTGAACGCCTCTTTCTTGCCTGATGCAGCGCAGCCACAACCTCCTCCCCAGGCTGTAGCGCCCCCGGTGCCCCAGTCCTTTTCCCCCATTCTTGAGTTGCGCATTCCTGCTCTGCCCCAGGCGTCCTTCCCCTCAGCTTCGAGCCCCGTCAGCCGTGACGCACCTGCCACAACTATGTCGCCCGGCTGCACTGCAACCTGGTACAAGTCTGCCTGCTCTGCCGTGTCCGTTGCGTCTACATACTCAGGGTGTGCGCCAAACTGCAGTGGGCAGTCAAAATAGTGCTGCAGCGGCTT
This sequence comes from Chlamydomonas urium, assembly GCA_039880955.1. Lineage (NCBI taxonomy): Eukaryota > Viridiplantae > Chlorophyta > Chlorophyceae > Chlamydomonadales > Chlamydomonadaceae > Chlamydomonas > Chlamydomonas urium. Next base: position 23,515 of record JAWZTI010000201.1, on the reverse strand, counting down.
GGAGCGCGCGATTACTTGCTTGCCACGGAAGATGACAAAGCCGCTGTCACCCTGTACAGACGGTGGTGGGACGGGAGGGGCGGGATGGGGAACGCATGTGACAGTAGTGGTTGGAAGTGCTTGAGGCATGCCGCTGCTGTTTCTGCAAAGTGCCTGGCCAAGCCGCTGTCGCCCAGAGGGCCGGCAGTATAAGGGAACCAGTTCGTTATAAAGGGGCATCCCGAAGACTGTTCAGGCAGGCCCGGGAGCATGTCGGGAAATGAAACCTAGGCGGACGTTCAACAGGTTGTGAAGGCCTATCCTACAGAGAATGCCGCGGACAGGCACAATGCAGCGAGCCATGGCGACTCCGCATTCCCTACCACTATCCCTATTGCAATCAGCTGACCACAGTAACCGTCTTGGCTGTGACGGTTCACCAAGCCAAGCCTGAAAGTTTGCTTTCCTCGCACCCTGTCGCAGCTCACCAGGTTAGCAGCCACGAATGTGTGGCTTCGCTGGTCCATCTGCATCACACACGCCGTCGCGGAGCCAGCAACCTTCGTACCCTTGTGAGCCACATCCAGCGCACCCTGTGGCAGAGTGTGCAAGCATCCACAAGCAGATACCGGATTTGCTTGTGCACCACAAGTGTCGTGCCGCTCACAAGCATCCCCTGTGCTTCAAAGCAGAAACGCAAACTTTTGACTGCTGCAAGAGGCATCACTCGGCCCATGACCAGCATCCCTCGGCGGTACGGTGCAAAGCAAACAGGAAGCACCTTTTAGTGTAACACTGCATGCTCACCTTGGGGTCGACTAGGTACCAGCCTTCCTGCAGCTCAGTGGTCCCATCACTGCCCTCAAGGTATGAACGCGCCAGGCGCATGAACGTGCGGGAGTACTCTGCAGGGGGCAATCACAGCAAGTTGAGAAGGAAGCAGCAGGGATAGCAGTGGTTCATGGTTCATGTCATCACAGTGCAAGTGCTGAAACTCTGCATAGCTAGACCTGCTGAAGCAGACAGGCCAGACGTCATTTACAAGTCCCCTTTGGCTGGGAGTGCCCTTTGGCTGTGTCGGCTGGCTCGCTCTTGAAACGAAGTTCCCTTGAAAAAAAAAGTCCTGCACCGCCTCGGCGTGGCTAGAGGTAGATTTCCCCAGAAAGGCGTTGACAACGTGCACACCTGCAGGGTTCACGCCAGATTCCTGCCAGCCCCCGACGCCGTCTGCCACACCGAGGGCACCCCCGCCAGCTGTGCTGATGAAGTGCGCGTCTTCACCTCCATAGGACACCTGCATGTGCATGGCCAGCCGAGTCAGGGTTGGGGAAGCAAGCACTCAGTACTGACTCCCTATCCCTCATCATGCAGCATGGGCACATCCATGAACCCAGGCGTGAGTTTGTGTCCCAAACGCGCCTTGTCAGGGTGAGGCAGGTAACACACTGCCGAGTCCAGGCGCAGTACATGAGTGCTGCTCAGCAACTGTTGCACTTGCTGAGGGTCCAGCTGCTCCTCCTCCTCCTCAGACTGCTGGTTGGCCGCGGGCACAGCTGCAGGTGGCGCAGCTTCCTCATCTGGCCAGCGAATGCGGGGTGACGGGTGAGCAAACGACGAGGGGGCGGTATAGATACAAGCGCGTGTCCCCGTTGCTTGCCTTGCGTCAGCACTCCAAGGCGCTTGAGCCAGCTAAACATCTCCCCTCATAACCGTGCTTCCATAGATGGACTCTTTTGCGGACTAGGTCAGGGTCACGACTCTTCCAGGCTGTGTCTGAAACCTGGGGCGTGCGCCAATGAATACTGCGGTAAAGGCCGGTGTGCGGGTGGAGAGCTCTGATGGCCTGCAATGCGCGCGCAAACCGAACTGACCTGATGCAAAATCCAAGTGTGGGAAATCAGGGCTCCATGCATGCAGGAAATGCAGAGCGCTTGCTTATCCTCGTCACGTTGAGGGGTAAGTTGCCTGTCAGGCAGACTTCAATCTTAGCTGCACCCAAAATAAATATCTAGATGTGAGGTAGCATTCATATGCATGGAAGGCTCTGGCTTGCAGCACGCCTGCTATTTGCCTAAAGCAAACCAGCACGTTCTTTCAACCCCCACACCCCGTGATAGTGCCTACAGTTACAGCTAGACACCACATCGGACGCCGCCACTTCGAGCAGCCTGAAGCGCGGACCAACAGCGGCATCGCAGCCATCAGCAGAATGCTCACTTCCGGCGCCGCTTCCGCGCTGGTGCGTCTCGCGGCCGGTGCTCCCAGCTCGGCGGCAGCAGCGCTGTGCAGCGGCGGCAGCAGCGTGCGATCGCTGCAGACCAGCGGCAGCAGCAGCTCCTGGTTCGCCCATGTGCCCGAGGCCCCCCGCGACCCCATTCTGGTGTGCACAGCAGCGCCCATCGCATGACCCACATGGCGATAGCAATCGGCAGTGTTGCCGCTGTGCAGCACCTGCAGGCGCAGCTTCGTTGCAGCGCTGATGCAATCAAGGGGGGCGATCCTGCCGGAACCACTGATGTGCGGCGCACTGGTGGTGCATCACCATGCACAGGGCGTGACTGAGAAGTTCCTCGCAGACAAGAACCCAGAGAAGATCAACCTGGGCGTGGTGCGTGGGAATGGCAGACCGCATGGTGCAGCATGGCAGCGTGCATCGCCTTGGGTCAGGGACTGGCAAGTCATGAAGCAGTTCAGCAATGACCATCACCAGGCAGCATGTCACCGAATTGAAATCCATCACCTGGGTGGCGTTGTGTGCAGGGCGCGTACCGTGATGACAACGGCCAGCCCGTGGTGCTGCCCAGCGTGCGTGAGGCGGAGCGCCGCATCACAGGCTCGCACTTCATGGAGTGAGTGCATGGAAGTGCAGCCTTGAAGGGATTGAATCTGTCTCATCTCTCCAAATGAGATAGTCAACAGCGAGGCTGGGTATGCAGCCAAGCCAGGGCACAGCGGTGCTTGCAGCAAAGTCATGTGCGGTGGCCAGTTGCTGGCGGTTGAAGCAGCTGTGCAGGCGCTGATGCTCGTGTTGCAGGGCGGTGCATGTGTTGCAGATCCTCCGGTTGTAGTGCCCTGGTGCTGACGCTTGGGTATACAAGTGTTGAGCGTTTGGGGGCCAGGTACCAAGCCCACCCGTGATCCGGCCAAAGTTGTTACAAACTAGCGTTGAGTTCCAAGGGGTGCTACTGTTTTCCTGCAACTGTGGCTGTGACTGCTGATGGCTTTATATAAAACTCTGCCGCCAACCTCCACCCTCAGAAGTACCTGCCCATTGGCGGCCTGAAGGATTTCACAAGTGCACCCTGGAAAACGTTACCCTGCTGCATCCCTGCTCTCACTCAAACCTTCATTACCCACCTCTGTCTCCCCAGGTACCTGCCCATTGGCGGCCTGAAGGACTTCACCAGCGCCTCCCTCAAGCTGGCCTATGGCGACAACGCCGACGTCGTGCGCCACGGCCAGATTGCCGCTGTGCAGTCCCTTTCAGGGACCGGTTCCTGCCGCCTCATGGCGGAGTTCCAGGCGCGCTTCATGCCCGGCAGCAAGATCTACATCCCCGTGCCCACTTGGTCGAACCACCACAACATCTGGCGCGACGCGCGCGTGCAGGAGGCGCTGTACAGGTGTGGGGCGATGAGGGGTGTGGGTGGGGTGTGGGTGGGGATTAGCAGTTGAGCTGGCGGAAATCAGAGGGGAAGGGGACGCCTGCGGGTGCGAACGCTGCAGTCGCGTCGGGCGAAAGGCACTGCTTGGCCACCACGGGCACATGATTCATGTGACATGAGTTGAGCATGTCAGAGTAAGACAAATAGCACTTGTGATTTATGCATTGGCTTGTGCCGCTCGCTATTGCTGCTTGTGCCTGAGGTTGTTGCTCCCTGTTGATTGCTGCATCCCTGTACAGGTACTACAACCCCAAGACCCGCGGCCTGGACCTGGACGGCTTCCTGGAGGACATCCACGTGAGTGTGGACAGTGTGACAGTGTGAACAGAACAGTAGCAAGAGCAGGAGGAGGGGCAGTGGCAGCAGCGGGACAAGCATTATACAGAACGATGCATGGCGGGGAAAGGTCCAACCACACATTTTCCTGAGTGCGTGCGTTTGCGGTTGCCCTCCAACCACACCCCTGTGCCCCTCTCCCGCATGTTTTCTGCTGTGCCGCAGTCTGCTCCCAAGGGCTCCGTGTTCCTGCTGCACGCCTGCGCGCACAACCCCACTGGTGTGGACCCCACACCCGAGCAGTGGAAGGCGCTGTCCAAGGCGATGCAGGAGAAGGGCCACTTCCCCTTCTTTGACATGGCGTACCAGGTGAGGTGAACGGGAACCGCACCTGGTGTGCAAGGTACCAGTAGCCAAGAAGAGCATACAATAGACCATGTGCTGTTCTGGGTGCAAGGGGTGAGCCTGTTCTTGTGGTGAACAGGGAAGGGTGGATGGGCAGGTTTCTGCCTTGCAGCTTGCTGCGCTAGCTCCCACGCACATACCCATACTGCAGGGCTTTGCCACTGGCGACCTGCACATGATGCCCAGGCCATTTACATTTGCTTTGCTGCACTTTGCCAGCAGCTGCCCATCGCTCACGCCTGCCCCTTCTTTGTCCAGCGGGGCTTTGCCAGCAGCTTACATATGCTCACCCCTACCCTTATCTGTCTCGCAGGGCTTTGCCAGCGGTGATTGTGACCGCGATGCCCAGGCCATCCGCATCTTCCTGGCCGACGGCCACCGCATGGGCTGCAGCCAGAGCTACGCCAAGAACATGGGCCTGTACGGCCAGAGGGTGGGCTGCTTCAGCATAATCACCGACAGCCCCAAGGAGGCGGTGAGTTAGTGGAGCAATATGAGTTGGGTGTCGGCTTTGGGGTGCTTTGCAAGCGTGTACTTTTTGAATGCTTGAGTGACAGAGGGTGGGCTGCTTCAGCAT
>JAWZTI010000201.1:0-18563 GCA_039880955.1 Chlamydomonas urium | reverse complement strand
AGAGGGTGGGCTGCTTCAGCATTATCACCGACAGCCCCAAGGAGGCGGTGAGTTAGTGGAGCAATATGAGTTGGGTGTCGGCTTTGGGGTGCTTTGCAAGCGTGTACTTTTTGAATGCTTGAGTGAAAGAGGGTGGGCTGCTTCAGCATATTAATGGTAGCCTTGGAAGGGCAGTGCGTGTGCTCATGATGCTGGATTATCTGAGCGTGATGCGAGCAGACTCAATGCGCGGCGTGAAACTGTTATGCAGCCATTCAGCGTGTTACGAGTGCTGAGCGACTGAGGCTGGAGGTTGACTGCATCAGCATTAACAGGTATCAAATGAGCAGGTTGTGCAGCCCATGCAAGCCTCGATGGCGGTGTTGTGCTGCCTCCACCACCCTGACTTGCACCGCGTGCCCTGGCGTGCTGCCGCCAGGTGGCTGTGGAGTCCCAGATGAAGCAAATCGCGCGTCCCATGTACTCCAACCCGCCCCTGCACGGTGCGCTGCTGGTCTCCAAGATCCTGCACGACAAGGACCTGAAGCCCCAGTGGTTCCAGGTGGGTCTGAAGCTGACCAGATGTCTGTTGGTAACCGACGGTAACTGAAGGGACAGGTGTTGTCAAGGGTGGGAAGTGCAGGAGGGTGCAGGGCTGGAAGGTGTCTGAAAGTGGCAGAGGTGGGATGCCAGGGAGCAGGGGCCATGGGCTGCGCACGGGAGCTGGCGAGGTCAGGTGTGGTACAGCAGCTACCTCTGGCTGCAGCTACCTCTGGCTGCTAACGCCAATGCTGCTGCCGCTTTTGCACCCTGCAGGAGGTGAAGGGCATGGCCGAGCGTATCATCACCATGCGCTCCCTGCTGCGCAAGGACCTGGAGCAGCTGGGCAGCAAGTGGACCTGGAACCACATCACGGACCAGATCGGCATGTTCGCGTGAGTTTCGGGTACTAGTAGTTTTACAGTCCAGCAGGACGCCACACGGGCGCATGGGACCCCTGTTCTAGACAGGACTAGGAAACTACAGGCCTCAGGGTGCAAGGGTGCATATTTGCATAAACATCACATATGGAAGGACACCAGCCACGCGTCTCTGGGAATTCATGGACTTGGCGCCAGCTGTGTGGTTTGTTGACTTTGTGCTGAGCACCAAACCGCTGCGCATGCGATCAAGATGGCATTTCTCTTATTCTGGCTTTGTTTCGTGTCAAGGCCACTAGAGCACCCAGACCCATTGCACATTACTGTCATGATGCACTGCTGCTGTGCCGACGTTGCCATATCCTTCCTCGTTCCACACATCAGCTACACCGGCATGACCCCCGAGATGGTGGACCGCCTGGCTGCCGAGCACAGCATTTACATGACCCGCAACGGGCGCATCTCCATGGCGGGTGTCAACACGAAGAACGTCGCCACCCTGGCACGTGCCATCCATGCCGTCACCAACGGCCACCAGCAATAGGAGGCCACAATGAAAGAGCTGCCTGGACAGGGGCTTCACTGCATGGCAGCAACAAGTTGGGGCAGGGATGGGGAATAGGTGGGTGATGGCAGGCACCAGATAGTCATAGGCAGGGGTGATGCATGCTGAGTTTCTTTTTTCAACGTGTCTGGGTTGCTCAACTGCCGCTGATGGTTGGGCCTAGGCGTCAGAACGCGAACAGCGCCTGATTTCATTTGCAATGCTGGCTTGACCCGCTGGTTGTTCACGTGTGCATGGCTTGTACAAATCCACGACCTGCTTGCTTGCTTATCAAACTGTAAGCATAGGGCTGTGAAAACAGGGTCCAATCGCGGTCAACTTGACCCAAAGTTCACACAAAGCTGCAGTTCTTTCCAGCGCGATCAGAAGGTGCGTGCATGTCTGTGAAAGCCTGCTTCAAGCGTCCTGCTTTTGCTTCAATTGAGCGCATCTTGAGGAAGCACACACGCGTGTGAGGTGACCTAGCTGCTCAGCATGGCGGGTCGCGCAGCTCCCGCGGAGAAGGAGAAGCTGGAAGCGCTGGCCACGATGGACCTGGTCAAAATCATGCGCGGCTACGTCCTGGCGGTGGCAAACGCAGCAACAGGGTACAAGGCGCTGGTGGTAGACAAGGACACCATTAAGACAGCGTCCCTTCTGTTGGGGCGCACAGAGCTGGGAGAGCACAGCGTGGTGCTGGTGGAACGGCTAGAGACAAAGGGCAAGTTGCACGGGGAGCTCAAGGTGAGCAGCATGCGGGAGGGAATTGCAGGGAGCATCAAAGCAGGCGACAGGTACTTGCTGCAGATGCATAGGCATGCTGTACGCCACCCTTCACGCTGGTTGTGACACATGCTTCTCTGACACACATGCAAGGGGCAATGCTGATGCTCAAACATTTTCGGGCATTGGGATGCACCGTGCAACACAAGCCTGGCCTTTCACGGCGAATCAATGTGATTCGGCTAACAATGTCATGCACGCCGCCAACCGATCCCTCGTGCATGGCGGTATGGCGGAAGTTGCTGTCAAGGGCACCCACAAGGCGCATCTGTGCAGCACATGTGTGCCCATGTAATCGCTCTGTTTGCTGACCAATTTCAAACACACGGCGCGCTCACAACACAAATGAACATGATGATACGTGCACAACCCTACGCATGCTGCAGGCCATGTGCTTTCTGCGACCCACGCGTGAGAACGTCAAGATGCTCAAGGAAGAGCTCAAGGCGCCACGCTTCCAGCAATACCACATATGTACGTGGCTTGTTGGAATGTGTGGAGCCTGAGGCAGACAGTCTGAGCAGGCTGTGGCAGCGTTTGTGTCAGTGGGCATGCCAGGGCTCAGGGTTGTGATGCTGCTCGCCGCCTGTCTGCAGTCTTTACCAACCTGGTGAACATCAATCACTTGCAAGAGCTGGCGGAGGTGGACTCGAGCAAGGAGGTGGTGCAGGAGGTGCAGGTGCGTTCTCTGAATGTGTCAGTTGTGTGGGTGGGTACGGGCAATGCGTTCAGGAGGGCATGTTGAGCCGCTGTCAGCAGCTGGTGGTGTTTGTTGTGTAGCTTTGTTCACAGGAGTAGTTATTGGTAAGGGTGAGTGAGGAATTGACTCAAAAGGTTCTGCATCGTCAAGGTGTGTGTGTGTGTGAAAGAACTCTCAACGCATCTTTTTATTGGCTCAGCACAGCTCTTTGAACACACAATTCAAGCTATTGGTGCCTCGTGGGGCCTATTTTCAGGGCGGCGCTGACCACCTGCACTGCCTATTTCCGTACTCCTTTCACCCTGCTGCTTTTCCACCCCTGCTTCGACCCTGGCCTCAACCCTTGCTCTGGCCGCTGCCACTCACAGGAGTACTACGGTGACTTTGTTGTGATGGAGCCGCACCACTTCTGCATCCCGGCGCCCAAGAACGATATTCTGCTGGGGCCACAGCCAGGCGGCAGGTCACCCCAAGAGTGAGGAGCAGGGACCTGGGCACTTGGGCAGGGCTGAGGCAGACACAGTCACGGCTATGGGCAGGGTCAGGGATCAGGCAGGCCTGGGTTGTGCACATTTTGTGGCTTGCACATTTTGCGGCCTGGGCATAGTAACCGCTTGGGTGGGTTGGGGCCAGACAGACCGGATTGGTGCGTCTTTTTCACTTCAGCCCCATCACAGCTTGGGCAGGGTCCGGGCTTGCACAAGGCTTGGAGATGGGGCGGGTTTGGGTTGCAGGGAGCCGGGGGGNATTGGCTGGGGGCAGCCTGCCGATCAAGCGAGGTTCCTCTTGATATGAGCACATCACTGGCGTATCACTCAAATTGCAAAAGCCACCGTGCAGCAGCCTTCTTGCCACTTACAAGCCTGCATCGCATGTCAGGCAGCACGCTGCTTATCACACACGATACCTGTGCCTGTGTGAACGCAGGTATGAACAAATCGACCGCTTCGTTCAGGGCCTCTCTGCCCTGTTCCTGGCGGTGCGGAGGCGCCCCGTCATCCGGTACCAGGGCGGCTCTGATACCGCACAGCGCCTAGCGGACAGCTTGTTCCAGCTCACATACAGACAGGTGTGGGGTCATGGGGCTGCCTTGGCGAAGGGATGTGGACTAGTGCAACTTGTGCCCAGGTGTTTGTTTGTCTGGGAATCGTGGATGTTGCGAGCCGGCTGGTCAGGGAAGCACGTGACTGCGCAGGTTATACACAAAGTGCCTGCAATTCAGTCAATTTGAATGACAGGTGAGATCCTTATGGAGGCATGCTGCGAGCTTTTACTGAGCTCGAGCATCAGCAGATAACGTTACCGCTTTTGCAACACTGATCTCTTCGCTCCTGCTCCTCTTCTGTGCCCTTCCAACCACTTCGTGCTCGCCAGCAAGTCCAGGTGTTCGACTTTGGGGCACGCAGTAACCCAATCGTACTGCTGCTGGACCGCAAGGATGACCCGGTCACACCACTGCTGACTCAGTGGACGTACCAAGCCATGATCCATGAGCTGATTGGGCTGCATGACGGCAAGGCGCTGCTCAAGGGCAAGAAGGCAATGGTGAGGCAAGCAAGCAGGCTTGGCAGAATGGGATGCGAGGGGGGGGTGGACACAAAAGGGTCAAAAAGTAGTGGCTTTTGAACCCGCCTGTCAGCAGCAGAGACAACACAGTGCTGCAGGGCAAAAGCGACGATAGCGCAAAGTCACCAGGCTCACGTTCGTGTCACTGACTTTCCTTCTGTGCCTCAAAGCGTTTGACTGCAGCAAGACCCAAGGTAGTTTTTCAAAATTTCACTGCAGCAACATCGAGCAGGTCTTGATTTGCAGCAACAGTGATGGCAGCTGTGCATCTATCCTGCGCGTCAGCGTTGCAACTCTGCGCTCGCGCCTGCTTGCCCATGGCTGCAGGGCGGTGAGGAGGGCAAGAGTGATGACGGGCCCGAGGAGATGGTGTTGGATCCTCAGCAGGACGAGTTCTACCGCAGGCACATGTACTCCAACTACGGAGAGGTCGGCGTGGACGTGCAGAGCCTACTGGCGGACTTCCAAGCCAAGAACAAGTTGTTTGCCAAGGTGGGCCTGCAGCATGTGGCAGCGGAAAAGTATGCTTCGCACAGGTGGCATGTGGCTGTAAGAGCCATTGCTGCGACACGGCATCGCCAGGTTATGAGAACAAGGCAGAAAGTGCTTGGCTGCAAACTGTGCTCCGATGATCCATCTCCACTTGCTCCTGGTAAACGCCCATGTCTGCCCTGCCCTCTGTCTTCGCACTTCCACACGCCCTGCCACCTCGCCTGCAGGTGGAGAGCCTGGAGGACATGAAGCGCTTCATCGCAGAGCACGAGGAGTTCCGCAAGCTGCAGAACAACGTGACCAAGCACATCAACATCATGAGCGAGATCGGCGACATAATCGGGCGGCGCAACCTCATGGAGGTGTCCAGCGTAAGTGTGGGCAAGTGTGTGGAATGTGGGGTGGAGGTGTGAAGTCTACCTGGTGGGCAGGGCGCCTTGCAGACCTTCTTCATCTGCACATCATGACAACGCCCAGCGCTCGCGCAACTTCACTATCTCACCGCAGGCTGAGCTGGAGCTGGGGAAGCTGCCTCCAGGAAAGATAACACAGATGCGTTGCTGCTGCTGTCATTTCACCCATGTATGTGTCACAATGCGTCACAGGCGGAGCAGGAGCTGGCGAACCCTGCAGCCAACCTGTCTGCAGCGGCGTCATATGATGAGGTCATGCGGCTGTTGAGGCTGCTCACCGTGAGCGACAAGGACAAGGTAGGAGCATGTTGGCGTGCGGCAAGAGCAGGGAAATGCCTGGTGCAAATGTCAATGCCCCTGTACAATGGGCACCCCACCATGTGCCGAATCGGACACACTCTTGTGCTTGCTGGTTCGTTGGTCTCTGTTGCAATGTACTCGCCACTGCTTGCTTTACACTGTCCCTCATCCACCTGGCTGGCGCCTGCTTTCCCTTGCTTGCTTTCAGGTGCGCCTGGTAATTCTGTACGCGCTGCGCTTTGAAGGAGACTCACTGCGGGTGCGGCAAATGATCGATTTCCTCGGCACGCTGGGCATCCGGGAGAGGTGAGAGGTGGGGTTAACCAGCGGCGCGCATGTTCGAGCTACTTGCAGATTTTGAGAAGGAAAGCGTTTGTGCTGGCTGTCTTGAGGGATCGCACACCGCTATAGCGGCTGGTGGACCAGAGGTGCTACCTTCTGGTCTGTGCAGGATGGAGGCTGCGGAAGGCTGTCTTCACACCCTCTTCATCTTGCTCATCGCATCTCCCTGCATGCCCTCCCCCGCACCTGTCCCTTCCTGGCCCTGATGTGCAGGGACCCCAAGCTGTACGCGGCCGTGGAGGTGACCCTGCAGCATGCAGGCAACGCCAAGCGCGCCGGCGACCTGTACGCATCCCGCTCCATCGCCTCAAAGGTCGGCACGCTGTTCAAGGGCCTCAAGGGGGTGGAGAACGTGTACACGCAGCACACTCCGCTGCTGAGCGCGACTCTGGCGCTGCTGGCGGCGGACAAGCTGGACGTCGGCGCCTACCCTTACATGGCTGGCTCACAGGTAGGAGTCATGAGAGCGTTTCTGCTTGAGAAGGGGCAGGAGGGTGAGGTGCGGGCTGGCTGGCGTATCTTGTAGGGGATGTGCTGGATGTTGGTGCTATCCCTGCATGACTAGTTTTGGTCATGTCCTGGTGGGAGGGGGGCAGGACCACAAAGCCAGTGCGCAGAGAACAGGGTGGAGGTGCGTCGCGTGCGCGTGCAGGCTGGCAACTTCAGCATCCAAGTGGCTGCAGTATGGTGATTTAAATCAGGTCCATTTCATTGGGCTTCCAGAGTAGGGGCAAGCTGTGCTTGCAACAGGCAGCAGTGACACTCGTCATCAGCGTGCCACTTGGATGAAATAATGAATTCATTGAACAGCTTGCACATGTTCTGATGCCAAGCACGACACATTGCGCAAACAACTTGGGAACAAGCTGGAACCTGTGGAAGTGACCACGCGAATTTTTCACGAGCACCATGTCTGTTGTTGTTGCAGGAGGACTCCATGGCTTACCAGGCTGCGTTCAGGCGCACGCCTCCCCGTGAGGTCATAGTTTTCATCCTGGGCGGCTCGACATATGAGGAGGCCAAGTGAGTGATTGGGTGATTGGGTTGTTCCAGGGACAGGTGCAGTCTCATGGCGAGTCGCTTGCAGCAAACGCTTGGCATTGTAGCACCAGCACAGTGTTCTGAGCGATTGAAAGCAACTTGAAAAGCGCACGCCACAAGTCATTACCTGCAGCTGCATTTGAGGCATGTGCTCTGCGCTGTGGTACATCGCAGGTGTGTGAGAGACTGGAACGAGAAGAACCCAGGCATGCGAGTGATCCTGGGCGGCAGCGAGGTGCTCAACTCGAACGTGTTTTTGGCAGGGCTGACGGCCAACACCCCCACGCCATCAGGAAACAAGGGGGACATTGCGCTAACGCTTCACTGAACTTCGTGTGGACAGTTTCTATGTGACATGGATGCTTCATTCATGCCATGTAGTTGAGAGCTACCAGGGTAGGACTGTGTTGTAAGTCTCCTGACTGCAACCCCGTTCCTACATTTCCCACACCAGCTGCGCCGCAACACGCGGACGCACGCGCCGAGGTCTCCCTCTTTCCCCTTCCTCCAGGTGCGATCGCGTGGGATCAGCAGCGAGCGGTGGCGGCAACATGGCGGCATGCAGCAGCAGGCGGCGTCGCAGTTGCCTCGACCATGCATGCATGACCTCCCGGCCCTTGCCGCCGCTCCATGCGCAGTTAGAAGCACGCTACAATGCCTGCTGGAGCTGGTCTGCGCTCAAGGACGCGCCACACGTTCGCGCGTGGGTTCAGGAACCATGGGTACATCCCCCTGACCACCTACCTGCGCACCTACAAGGTTGGCGACTATGTTGACATCAAGGTCAACGCCGCCATCCACAAGGTGCGGCTTTGTTGGCCAAACGGGCTGGGCAGGCCGCCACACCGAGTTTGGCGCTGCCGGCGCACGCATGCAGCTGGCTAGCGAGACAACCGTCAGAGGGAGTGCCGGGTCGCAGCTGGAGATGGACAGTAGCTCTGTTCTACACAGCTGGGAAAGAGGTGGCACTCGCATGCGCATGGAGTCGAGCGCTCCCCGCTCATGCTCCGGGCTGCTGGTTGCCGCGTGATTCGCAGGGCATGCCTTTCAAGTGGTACCACGGCAAGACCGGCATCGTCTGGAACGTGACCAAGAGGGCCATTGGTGTGGAGGTCAACAAGCGGGTGCGTCGTGCAGAGCAGCTTGCATGGGCGCGAGGGCCGTGCACGGGGCAGGGACGCAACAGCTGCCCATGCCGCGCTGGCGACAGTCATCTACAGCATGCAGCCATGCTGAACAGGGAGCAGCGCAGGCAAATGGCGACCAGTGCAGCCGTGGGAGCTGGACGTTGCCTCGCAGCATGCAAGCCGTGATGCTCGCCACCTGTGGACCCAGCTCGCCTGTTGCTTTGGCTCATGATGCCCAGCCTAGCAGGGCAGCACACATGGAGGCAGCATGCGGCACTAGCAGCAGTTGCTGCAGAACTGCGATACATACACTAGGCAGCAGGAGGCTATTTGGGCACAACAGCGTCAGTCATGCATCTGCGCAGACTTTGAAGAGGCCTCTGTCATCCGGATAGAGGCAGATGCAACGCATGGCTGACCAGACGGGCTCACACTCGCCCCACCTTGCACCTCGCTTGCTTCTCCTGTCAAGGTCGGTGGCCGCATCATGACCAAGAGGATCCACGTGCGCGTTGAGCACGTGCAGCCATCCAGGTGCCGCGAGGAGTTCCTGAACAGGCGCGCCAAAAACGACGCTGCCAAGGCTGAGGCCAAGAAGAAGGGTGGTGAGTGATCTGGCTGGGTCCAGCAGGGCACATGGGCACTGCCTGTGCAATCCGCGATTGCATTGCAGGGGGCAAGCAGTTTCCTGTGATGCTGGAAGGCAAGGAAAGAGGCTAGGGTTTGGGTCGGTCTGCTTCTGGCAGGAGGGAGGAGGGGAATTGTGCTGCTGCAGGGGACCTGACATGAATTGTCGCCCTACATCACGCATGCCAATAGCTTCTTTTATCCGGAGGGATGTTTTTGGTCTGTGGGTAACGTGTGTGTGGGAGTGAGGCATTGCTAGGTGGCTGCTTCATGCGGTGTTCAGGCTTCGCTCTGCTTGTAATGCATTGCGCATGCATGCAGCCACTGCGTGAACCAGGCAGGCAGGGGTGGGCGCGGGGGCCGTGGCATGTTGGCCAGTAGAAACGCGCAAACACAACAACTGCCTTGGCGACACACACGCACACAACATGCATGGCCTTTTAATGACTGCCTGCTGTTGTCTTGCATCCATCTTTTGATCTCTGCAGAGAAGAAGCCCCACACCAAGCGTGTGCCCGCTGGTCCCCGCGGCGCCTTCACGCTGGAGAATGTCGAGATGAAGACCATCACCGCCATTCCTTACGATATCATCAAGGAGGGCCTGCAGTAAACAAAGAGCCTGCAGGTGAGGGCTGCGTGCACGTGGTGTTGGGCAGAAGCGGGGACAAGGGGCGCAACGACGGCGTGCGCAACGACCGTGAACAACACAATGATTCACCAACATAAATGTTATGCAAGGTCATGGTTCACACTGCTGGGAAGGGGAATTCCAGTTGCCTGTGGCAGTGCACGCTACACTGCCGAGGCTGCACTTTGCCAATGCCAGTCCTGATACAACTGACTTTCTGTTTGCTGCTGCTGCTGCTGCTGCTGCTGCTGTGCAGAATGTGTTTGGTTGGTGTGCTGTGGTTGGTTGTTGCAATCTGTAACCACTGAAAAATCATCCTGTGGTCCTGTGGTGTCCTGTGAGCCCTGTTGAAGAAAATTTGAGCACCTTGGCAGCTCAGATGATTGTCACGCAGGCGGCAGAACTGCATGCACTTGAAACGAAAAGGAGTTGGTGCAAGCTCGGTCATGCAACAATGACGTCCACACTGGCCCCTCATGTGTCGTGTTCACGGGGCCGCTTTCGAGCTTGTCTTGCGTCTCGCAACGATGCTTCAGCAAAGACCCGCACCGGGCATCGGCAGCGCAGCTCAGGAGTGCAGAACGAGGCCAACCGTAGCACATGCAAATTGGAGCAGCAGTGCCAAGCCTAGCGCATATTTGTCGAGAAAAGCTCAGCAGGCAGCAGGCACAAACCCGAACTGGCGCAAAGGTGGCGATGTTGCATGGCGCAGCAAGATCTTGAGTCCCATGTGCAGCGCGGCCGAGGTGAGTTGATGCTGTGACCACCTGCACACTCCGCTGTGCGCAGCCTCTTGGCACGCTTGCACGTGCATTGGAAAATACGTCCTGAAGCCATCACTGCCAGCAGGTGCAGGGACAGACAAGCTCAGCTGAGCACACCACAGGGTTTGCATACGAGGTGAGCGGCGTTTGCTGAGCAACCGCATGCAACACACCAGCCTGGCCGTTATTGACAAGCAATCTCAGATGCGTCTTGCAGACATCAGTGTCATTGGGACGTCTGGAGATAAGGTGCGGCATTGACTTTTGCAGGCCCGCGCCCTGCCTGCCTTATAGCTGGCATCTGACGCACTGTGCCCACACTTCTGCAGGCCTGTTGAAGCCGCTGATGTGACAGCGGCGTGCGTGGTCATGACCCGAGCTTTCGCAACAACAGACGAGGACATCAGTCTCAGCAGTGCTACGTGAGGCCCACAGCTACAACCAATCACCACTTGAGCAGGCACACACAAGACGGCAGTGTACAGCACACTCGGTGCTGAGATACTTGGCATGCGCTGCTGCCTGCCTGCAGGGCATATGTAAGCAATCTCCGGACACAGGCGGACAAGGGTGTGCTGCTTGTGGCGCGTTTGTTCCCCACTGGTGAGCTGCGCCTGGCAGCGTGCCAAGGAGCATGCCCCATCTGCTGTGTGAGATGTGTTAGCATGACCTGCCCCTTCCATGGCCACTCGCAGATCCCTCGCTGCTGCCGCCAAACCAGACCAGCAGAATCGTGGGCGTAGTCGCGCTGTCCTTTCACCCAGACACCATGCAGCCCTGCCCAAGCCTTCCGCCACCGCCAGGAACGGCCTACCTGTCAAACATGGCTGTGGATGTAAAGCTACGGAGGTGAGGTGCATGTGTGCCAAGCTGGTCAGGGCTGTATAGTGTCGTTGGTGGTAAAAACTTTTTCTGCTATCCTGCGGCCCTCAGGCAAGGCATTGCGAAGGCGCTACTGACTGCAGCGTCCGCCGCCACGTTGGCATCCGGCCACAAGGAGCTGTACTTGCATGTCAAGCAGTCCGATGCAGCAGCGCAGAAGCTCTACCTGGGTGGTGGCCACCAGGAGGTGTCGAAGGACGGCGGGTTCGTTGTGTTCAAGGGCATCAAGCCACGCATCCTAATGCGCAAATCACTATAAAAATTGCTTGGCCTTGCATACTAATGCTTATAGTTCGTGAACCATTGCGTGTGGTACAATCTGTGCACCGTGAACTCTTTTTCAGTCACCCAAATGTGGGCATGGAAGTTGAGGCCAACCACATGGTAGAGGAGCGTGTGTAGGCTACATCGGAGAGCAATCGGTGCAGTGTTCGCGCACACCAAGCGCCTGAAGTCGCTGCAGCCATGCCGTACTGGCTGGTTTCCTTACCGCTGGTGGAGAAGAGGCGCGAGCAAACATGGGAGGTGCTGCAGGAGCGGACGACGGGCATGAGCAAGAACTCCAAGCTCAACATTCCTGAGCTGCGCGTGGGCACACTCGACACGTTGATGCAGCTGAGCGACGACCTCGCCAAGACCAACAATTTGATGGAGGTGGTGGTAACAAAGCTTCGCCGTCAAATCCATGAGCTTAGCGGCAGCGAAACACCCACGCTGCTGAAGGTTAAGGGCCAGGCGATCGAGGACTTCATGTCGCGGTTTGCATGGAATGAGGCTAAGTACCAGGCGAAGCGACCGCTGCGGGAGCTGGTGGATGTCATTACCGAGGGCATTGCGCGGATCGAAGACGACCTCAAGGTACCAGCCATGGGCTGCACGCCATGCCTTGTCAGGGCACCTCCGCACAGGGGAATAACAAACAGGCCATCGGCATGTGCACTCGCGCTCAGATGCTTGTGAAGCATGCACAGTGCAGTTGCGCATGCGCGATGCCAGCGGCCAAAGCAACCCCGCACACCTCCCCACCCACCGCTTGCGTGTGCCACGCCGCACGCAGGTCAAATTGGCCGAGTACAACAACATGAAGGGGCAGCTCAGCGCGGTGGCGCGCAAGGCCGGTGGCAGCCTGGCAGTCAGGGACATCAGCACACTGGTGAAGCCCTCGCAAGTCATTGACAGCGAAAACATGACCACGGTGTTTGTGGTGGTGGGCAAGTACGCTATCAAGGACTGGGAGACGAGCTACGAGAAGATGTGCAGCTTTGTGGTGAGCAAAGGGGCCACCTGGTAGGGCGTGCGGCTTGCTGCTTTCATCACAGCTGTTCACTCACACGCATCAGGGTCACAAGCATCAGGGCCATTGGTGATTTTTCCTGTCGATTGCATCTGGCCTGCTGCGCTAGGTGCCCCGCTCCAGCAAAACGATAGCGGAGGACAATGACTACGCGCTGGTGTCAGCAGTGCTGTTCAAGCGTGTGCTGGATGAGTTCAAGACGCAGTGCCGAGCAAAGGGGTTCCAGGTAAGTATGCACTGCATTTGGGGGGCCCAGGATTTGGGAAATCAGCTAGCTGAGGTCAACACTACCTGCACAGGGACATCAACCATCACCCAGCGCTCCAGCGTCTAGGACACCAGTGCTAACAGGGAGTGTTCAGAGGGTTGATACAAACATTGCAGGCATCCGATACACAGCACTGCTTGATGGGCAGCGACGTTGAGCGATGAGGGTCTGCCTGCTGACTGCCGCGCTGTTGGCGGCTATCTGTTGTCACCTTTCGTCTATACTGCCTGCGCCTTGCCCTCAGGTGCGGGAATACAAGGCCCCTTCAGCGGAGAGCGGGGACCTGTCACAAGAGCAGATTGAGCAGCTGAACCGGGACGTCAAGGCCAAGAAGACCGCACTTGAACAGTGGAGCAGGACTGCGTTTGAGGAGGTGCGTCATCATAAATGACCATTGCTGGGCAGCTGGTGCTGTTGTGCCAACAGTCTTTCTGTTGCTGTGGCAACGACGCCCTGGCTTTACGCGCGATTCAGTGCCATGCTATTGTAGTGCTGAGTGCGCCTGAGCCCAGTACCGCCCGATGTACATGTGCAGGCATTCAGCTCATGGGTTCACCTGATTGCCATCCGGCTTTTCGTGGAGAGCATCCTGCGGTATGGCCTGCCCCCAGCCTACCAGGCGGCCGTGATGGCGCCTGCTGACAAGTCGGAGGCGCGGTTGAGGCAGGTCCTGAGCACGACGTTTGCAGGCGGTGAGCGAAGCAAAAGTGGGCGGGTGCAGGGTGAGGCACTGTTGGTGGGATGGGGACGATCAAAAGGTTGTGCGTTGTTGGACAAGCAACCACAACGTGGTTGATGTCTTTTGGGGGGTTATTCCGCTGCGCCCGGTTCCTCAGGGTGGCAATCAAAGTAGCTGGTTGCACGGGGAGTTGCTGGTGGCTATTGCATCGCCTTGCAGCTGCTTATCTATGCGCTGTTGCCCACATCAGTCTCAATGACTGCATACACCTCGCCATCCTTTGGCTGTGCAGGCAAGGCCGAGTACTGGACGGACGACGGTGCAGGCAACAGCTTTGCAGGTCTGGCTGGCGATACCGAGATGTACCCGTACGTGGCTTTCACCATCAACATGGATTAGATTTTTTATTTTATCTGGCTCGACAAGCAGCTTGCCTGCTCACTCTGACATCCGAACTCCCCTCTGACGGCTTTTGTGCCTGGAATGACAAGAGCCTTAGATGACAAGCAACACAATGTTTGCGCCGCGCTGGCACTTTAACTAACTGCACCGGGGCTTGAGCAAAGCGTAGCATTACAGGTCTTCAGAAGCAAATTTTAAACTGTAATTTGCGAACATCATTTGGGGCACAGTGCTGCGCAATCAGTCGGGCTGGTCCTCATCAGGCTCATTCTCATCCAAGGCACTATCCAGTGTGTGCAGCAAGTCAGGATTGCGAGCTCCCAGCAGCTGCCTCACCAGGTCAAGAGAGTCGCTCAGGTCAGCCTCGGCTGTATTCACAGCAGCCTCTGTCGCTGTGGCTCTGGAAGAGCTTGCGCCCCACGACGCGGAGGCCCTGAGAGTCCATGAAGACGACGAAGGCCCCGCACCTTCGCCGGGAGACTGCCCCCGGCTGCTACCTGCGGAGGTTTGTCTGGCGCTTGAGTCTGCGGCCTGACCAGTGCTAGCAAGGGCACCTGCTGGGCCCTTGCTCTCTGCGGATGAAGCGCTGCCCATGCGTCTCAGCATGGATCGCACGCCGCTGGTGAGAGGGAAGGTGATGGGGGGAAGTGCGTCGAATGCGCCAGCGCTGCTCGATGCATCAGCTGCTGCTGGCTTGCTGCCCTGGGATGTGGCACCGCCTGGAAATGGCATGTTGGACACGTCCTTGACCTGTGACCCTGCAGGAGGCGACAGGCAGGGCAAAACAGCAAGAAGTTGATATTCGGAACATTTGACTTAGGTCAACATGAAGAGCACTGCTGCCTCGCACACCAACCATCAGCAGCGCAGACTGGCCAGGTGTTTCCGACACTCACCGCTGGTCAGGGGGCGCCGAGTGCCAGAGGCGGTGCCGGGGGCGCCTGTGCGTGGCCGCGAGGCTGACTTGGGTGGCAGCCCGCCTGAGCTGGCGAGCAACTGCCGGGCAGCTGCCGCCGCAGCTTGGCCATGCAGCGACGCTGTACCGCCGCGCGTAAGCGGCCGGCCCTCGCTCATCTCCCTGGAGCCAGTGCGTACTGCGTCCCACGTGCGGTACAGCACCGCCGCTGCTGCAGGAGGCAGCTCGTCCACATCCTGCAGCGCCGCAAGCTCTGATGCGCTGAGGGGCACGGGGTCACTCGCCCCCTCTTCCGCCTGTGGGCCGAGCTTTGCCCAAACATCGGATGCGTCTGCGTCTGCTTCAGCATCGTGCGGCGTTCCAGGGCCCTGCACATGGGCACAAAAAGGCTTTCTGTTTGACAAATACTTGTCAACTGTTGCATGCAAATGCCTGGTGAGAGCCATGGCTGGCTGGCTGGCTGGCTGGTGGGTGGATGTGAATCGGTCTGCACCACCACTCGGCCGTACACACGGCGTGCCATGCGATAGGTAGCTGCCCTCATGCTGTGCCATGCATGTCATGCGATAGGTAGCTGCCCTGTAATCCTGCACCCCTAATCAGGTTGCAAAGAAGGAGCATTTGACCAGTTGCTCAATCATCGCCGGCGGCTCACCAGTGCTGTGATGGGCCCTGTTTCATCTATAACCAGGATGTCAAGCGCCGGCTTGGGCCTTGCTGACGCGCCCCCTGAACGTAGCTTCACCCCTTCACTGTGCTGGACCTGACCCTGCCCTCCCGATGCGGAAGCGGCGGCAGGGGAAGAGGCGGACGACGCACCCTGCCCCTGCCCCTGCACGCCCCCCTGGCCCTGCCCTGCCGTCTCAGCTTGAGATGAAAGGCCCCGTGGGACCATATCTTGTGCTGTGACGGCCCCCGTTGAGCCCCGGCTGGCCAACGCACGCACTGCGGCCACCGTGCTGCTGGGCCTGCTGCCACTTGGGCTTGCTTGTTGCTGTGGCTGTAGAGGGAGCTGCTGCCGTAGCCTGACAAGGTCCACACCCTCACACGTAGCACCGCCTGCCTCTGCCAGCTGCAGAAGGGGCACGTGCTGCAGCGGGTTGCCTTCCAACTGCAGGAGCTGCAGAGAAGGTAGCTCCCCAAGCTGTATGGGCAGGTACTTGAGTGCGTTGTACTGCAGCTGCAGGTGCGTGAGGCTGACGAGGCTACCCAGGAACCTGGTGGGTAGGTGTGCGATGCGGTTGTCGTTCAGGTGCAGCACTTCAAGTGATGTGAGGCCCACGACCTGCAGTGTACAACAGCAACCATGGCAACGGCTGACACAAGAGACAAAGTGGTGTGTGAAAGTGCAGACTGCACTGCCGGAGCAGACGAATGCCACTCAAATCGCAGCATCAGTGGGGTGCATCTTAATTGCAGGCCCGTGTTGGCAAGAAGTGAAGCTGAGGCATGCTTCCTCCTTGAGTCTAATTGTTTGCAACAAGGGCTTCTCACCTCAGCGGGCAGCGCTGTGAGCTGATTGTAGGAGGCCTTCAAGCTGACCAGCCGCTGCAGTTGACCCAGTGACGATGGCAGTTCAGTGACTTTGTTGAAACCAAGGTCAAGCTCATACAAAGTCTGTGCAAAGCAAATTGTGGAAGGCGACAGGTGAGTGGCTACAGCGATGACAAATTCCTGTCTGCGAGGATGACGACAGGAAGCTGCTGGGGCAGGTGCTTGCCATGCAACATAGCCACGGCAAATTGCAGCGAGGCAGTGACGCTACCCACAATGAGGTCACATAACTCTGATGGCACTTGTTCCAGGCTATTGCAACTGAGGTTTAGTGACGTGAGGCCGGCACATGAGAAGACGCAGCGAGGTACAACCTGTAGGCTCCTGTGGTTATCGCATGGCGTCAACGTCATGCGGAGCGCATGTGCAGAGCATAACCTGCCTATGCATAGCGTACACCATCTCACCTGGAAGACAAATCAAGGTTTCCGGTGTGAACTGCTTCCTCCGTGAGCTGCTCAGCCAAACTCGCTGGCAGCATCACCCTGCCGCGCGTCCACGCGGCCGATCTGCGATTTACGCCACAGCTGTCTCAGCCATCGACGTGACGAGTGAAGCGAGTATACGCTGACCAGGCGTGATGAGCTCAAAGTCATTGCATCTTAGGCCCACACTGAAAAAGTCCTGCTCATGGGCTTTGCCGTCTCAGAAGTCTCAGGAGCAACGGCTGTAAAACTGGATAAATGATATTCAAGTGCAGCAGTAGCACACGGGTACAAAACATGAGAAGTGAGACTTGAAGACAGCATGCTATGCTTGGTTTGCCTCGTCAATTACATGCAGTCACTTTACGAAGATCCTCAAGCAGGCTTTATGATGATGTTCTAAAAAATAGCATATAGCAGTTCAAAGTGCATGCATTGCGCTCTTTCACACTGAAACAATGGTTTGGAAGACGCCTTGGCTGAACAGCCGTGGCACGGCACACTTTATTCAGCATTACACCATCTCAACTTTGGAGGGCGGTGGCTTCTCAGCCTCAGGCGGCGCGGAGTTTGGTTGTATGGTCTTCTCTGCTGCGCTCTTCTCTGCCTCTGCTTGCACCACTGAGCGCAGTGGTGGCGGCCCCACAACCGACAAGACGACAGGCATCAGCATGAGCCCGATGGCCAGGGAGAAGATGATAGTGCCGAAGATAAGGCGGAAGAAGGTGCGGATGATGACGGATTTGGAGAAGGCCATAGGCACTGCACCGCACAGCGCAACAAAGCCGCCAAGGAAGACTGCAGAGCCAGTCTCTGCAAGCGCCTGCTGCATGCGGCCGTTGAGTGTGCCTTCGGCCACCACAGTCATGAACTTCTGGGCAAAGTAGACCTGCGGCAGCAGACAGGGGGGTCATGGTGTTGGACAGACTTGCAGCCATTTCTCAGCCGCTGTGCAACAGGTTGTCTGAGGCTGATTGGATTGCTGCAACTCACTCCACACATGCCACACACCCAACCCGTGCTTACTGTGTAGTCCACCGCCAGACCAGTGGCCATGATCATGTTGATGACGGACACCTGATTGAAGCGGATGTGGACTATCCACAGCTCTCCAAACAGGTACAGGTCCACCAGGCCAACAGCACAGATGATCAGCAGCGCGGTCCAGGGGTGCACAAGTGTGAACAGGACCACAAAGCCGACGCCTGCCAGCGCAAGCAGGAAGTACTCGAGCGCCATGTCGGGCAGAATGGCATCACCCTCATAGAAGACGTAGTTGCTGTTGTAGGTGAAGACGACGTAGGTGCCTGCTGCTGCGGACTGGGTTGCCAGGATGTTGTCGTTCAGGCTGTCCTCCAGGCTTCGAATGGACTTGATGAACTCCATTGTGAACTTGTCGTTGTTGGCCGGTGCAACCTGCACGGTGCTGAAGCGAGTGGTGATGATGGTGCCGTCCGCCTGGCGGATGACATCGTTGTTGTAGCCGGCATGCTGGGCGATCTTCAGGAACTGGTCCAGAAGAGGGTAAAACTGGTCAGCAGGGACGCAGCCGCCGATCTGCTGTGATCCTGGGGTTGGGTTGACAACGGGCGCCAGGCTGCCCGTGGCGCGCTGGTACAGTGGGTTCTTGCAGCCACCAACCTGCGTCAGGTTTGTGCGGTTTGCCGCGTACTGGTTGAACGAGATGTACCAGTTGCCTTGGAAGGCAGAGGTGGAGGCGTTGATGTACTGGTTGCTCAGCATCTGGTCCCAGGCGCGCAGCATTTTGCCCTGAACCACGGGGTCCGCGAAGTCCATGCTGCGGAAGTAAATGCCTGTGGGCTGCCCAACTTGGGTGGCATAGGTGCTCTGGAACATCTTGTCATAAGCCACCAGGTAGCTGCCGTCAGGCGCCAGGTCACTCAGGGGCTGGCCATA
>JAWZTI010000200.1:24502-43979 GCA_039880955.1 Chlamydomonas urium | reverse complement strand
TCCGCCGCCGCAGCGGCAGCCACCGCCGCCGCCGCTGCCGCCGCGATCGCGCTGTTGCCCCCGCGCAAACTGCCCTTCATGCTACCCCTTGTACTGCACCAGAAGCTGGACAGAGAGTGCTGCATTGACTGCTCCGATGACAGCACCGATCGCACCACGATGCTGCCCAACCCCGGCTTCAATT
Organism: Chlamydomonas urium; assembly: GCA_039880955.1. Lineage (NCBI taxonomy): Eukaryota > Viridiplantae > Chlorophyta > Chlorophyceae > Chlamydomonadales > Chlamydomonadaceae > Chlamydomonas > Chlamydomonas urium. The sequence continues at coordinate 43,795 of JAWZTI010000200.1, read as the reverse complement.
TCGAATTCGAATCCCTCCCCTTCCCATTGCCACCGTCGGGGCTGTCAGCAGGCGGCGGTTGGCCGGCAGCGGTTACACCGGCGGTGGTGTCGGGGTTTTGAGGGTGCGGCGACGGCGTAGGGGGCAGGGGGCTGACGTGGCCCGTTGCGTTATTCCGGAAAGTGCGGCGGTGCGGCTTGAGCTCGCCAATGCGCGCCTGTGTGTGGGAGTGTGAAAGTGTGGAGGTGTGGGGCGTGCGGGTTCATACTTTCTCGCTGATCCCCACCCCATCGGGTCGGGTTACCACTGTCGCTTCCGCCCCCACCCCCACCCCAGGAGTGTAGCCCTCTGTGTGCCATCAATATATTTGTGTCAGCAAACGCTATCCCCTTCTTGCGTAAAGGGGGAACGAAAGGGACGTGTCCCCCCAACCGCCCAACCCCTTGCTTGCCATGCTTACCCCCGAAACCCTTTCACATGTTGCCTGCCTTGGGCTGGCCACCCCTGCCACATCACACCCTGTCACCGCCCCCTCCTTCTTGCCCCCCCACACGCACCACAGTCACGCTGACGTCATCGTCTGTAAGGAATATGCTCTCTGCCCTAATGTCCCTGTGGATGATCTTGTTGGCATGCAGGTAAGCCAGGCCCTCGGCGATTCCCACCAGCCAACTGAGAAGGAGGCAAGGGTGGGGGAGAGGCAGGGGCCAACGGATATCAGGGGCAGTGAGGCAGGCAGGGTGTGAGGGCAGGGAGTATGCTACCAGTGATAGCACACAATGCTGTGCTGCCCATCTTTGCACATTAAATTTGTCTCTGTCCTTTCCCACCCCCAGGTCGGCTATGCACCCATGCCCCTTCTCCCCCCCTCACCGCATACAGTCAGCAGGTGTGAACTGCACGTGTGGGTGCTGCGGGTGCAGGCGCTTGCTGCGCAGCATCTTGTAAAGCGTCCAGGATCCAGCATATTCCTCGACGTAGAACACAGATGCCCTCAGGTCCGCATCATTGTCTGTCTTGTAACACCCCAGTCCCAGAAGCCGCACGATGTGGCTGATGGGAAGGGGAGGGGGGAGGCAAGGGGGGAGGTAAGGGAGGGGCTGAGCAGGGGGTGTTGTACGGCTGCGCACCTAACCACAACATGTTGATTATTGATGGGACGGAGGCCAACGGGAGTAGGGGGGGCTGGAGGGGTGCAAGGGCCTCAGCACGATCCTTGTTCCTGCAGCTGCACACAATGTGGTACAGCATGGGATGGGGAACATGGCACAGGGGAGGAGGGCGCAGAGGGAAAGAGGGCGCAGGGGGGGGGAGCCAGGGGAAGAGGGCGCAGGGGAATAAAGTACAGTACTGCAAGGCCAAACCATTGCTGCGAGGTCAGAAGCAGTGATGGCGGCAGGTGGGTGACAGGTTGGAGAGTTGAGCTTATGCCACACATGCATGTGGGAAAGGGTAAAGGGGTTGGAAGGACAGGGGGTCAGGAGGTGTGCAGGCGGGTGCGCACTGACACAGACAACCCAACACTGGCTTTCTAATAACGGGTTGAAATGGCGGGATGAATGCTTTGTGTTGCATCTGCTGACCCTGCTGCATGGCACATGCCCGTGTGGCGCCTACACATGCTGGCCATGCCCTGTCACGCCATCCATCACCCACTCGTGCTTGAGCGCCTGCAGTCGCCGCGCATCGTCAACGATTTCATGCAGCTCCTCATCGGTGGCGATGAAGTGCGGGCGGTAGGAGCGCACCACCACGCGCTGATACTCGGGCGTGGAGTCGTCGTGCTGCAGCGACGCGTACCAGCGCGCCTCTTCCACCAGCACCGACAGCCCTCGATTGGTGTCCTCCCTGACGGCCTCAAGGTATCGAGGGTCAATGACGATGGATGCGCCTGCCCGCTGCGTGAACAGCTTGCCCAGCGGCGTGGAATCGTACATCGACGATTCACAATAGCCCGACATCTGCGGCGTGCCCTTAGAAGCAGCAGTGCACGCACGCGCGTGTCATGCAGATGCGCGCCCACCGTGCGGTTCACCCAAGTGTGGTTGATGCACAAATCCTGGGCAGGTTGCACACCCATCAGCTGAGCCATCGCTGGCTACCGCCATGTCAAACTTTGAAGAGAAGCTGGCGCTGCTGCCGGATGACCTGCGTGCGCTGGTTAAGGAGCTGCCGGCTGACGAGGCTGCCACTGTCATCGACCAGCTGCTGCTTGCCACAGAGCTTGACTTTCGCGCCCTGACGGAACAGGACGTGGCCACCATCAAGGCAGGTGCTCCAAGGCAGGCCACGCTCGCCTGTTGCACATGCGCATGCACCCCGCAACAGCTGTGGACTGGTTGGTCCTGCACACAGCAGGAGAGACGGCAATAGATGTTTCTTTGACAGCACGCAGATTGGTTGTGCCAGATACATTGTTATTATGGCATGTCTCAATGGTGCCTTCAGCGCCATGCTTCCCTCGCCCTCTGTGCAGGCCCGTACTGCGGATAAGAGCGCGTACGGATTCCTCAGTGCTGACGTGGACATCACGTGGCAGGAGCTGCAGAAGCCTGGGTAGGTGCCTTGAAGCTTGCCGCTGAGCTGCATAGAGTGCATCAGGCGTGGACATCACGTAGCGAGAGCTCCAACAGCCTGAGTAGGCGGCTTGCCAGTACAACACTGCCATGACGTTTGACTGGGGCGCCCTAATCCACACTCCCTTTTTGCGCCCCCCCCCCTCCTGCTGCTCGTATTGCCTGTAGGTACATCGCCCTGGGTGCATTTGATCAGCAGGAGGAGGAGGGCCCTGACGTGCCCGTCGCATTTGTCATCGCTGAGGCCTCCCGTCTCAACGACATGCAGGTGAGCAGCCAATCCCTGCCGACAGGGCGTGTGATGTGCAGTTGGCCCCTGGGGCTGCCTGTGCACATCGGCAAGGGCCGAATGCGTCCTGGCGCTGTCCCCAAGACTTTAAGCGCACACTCATTTTGTTATCGGTACCACTGCCACTTTCACCTGGGTCATGACACACAGTGCACCTCCGTTGTCGGCGTTTGTAAAAGCGCATTCCTTAAAAGCGGGTGGGGTCCACTCTATCAATGCGCCCCTCTATGCATGCGCAGGAGGTGTATGCGGACCTGGACGCACGACCCCCACCAAGCTCTGCACCTGGCAGCGCTGACAACGGCAGCAGCAGCAGCCACTCCCAGCCCTCTGAACCCTCATACGTAGCAGCTCAGCAGGATGGTGGTGCTGACGGCAGCAGCGGCGGTTCAGGCGCACCCACTGACAGTGCCAGCTCGCTGTCTGCTTCTGGCAGCGCTCAGAGCTGCCGCAGTGGCGGGGATGGCGGCGGGGGCGGCAGCGGCGGCGGAAGCAGCGCTGGGGAGGCGGGGGCCACGCAGGATTCTGGATTGTCTGTCAGGGGTGGCAGCACCAGCACCAGTATGCGGCGGCTGCTGAGCGATGCCGGCTGGAGTGATTTGGACATGCTGGTGTCCGTCTACTACGTGGGCGTGGACTACGAGTACCGCAGGTGGGCAGGGCTGGCCGGGCGCCCAGGCTTGTTGAACAGGTGTCTTGAGCGCATATCATTGATCTTTTGATATATGATATCAATATGTCATGAGCCTGCATGAGTCGTGTGGGCGATGCACGCCAGCTTATGATCGACATTGGTTGGGACGGCTCTCAGATTCAGGGGTGTTGGTGGGTGCTGCGCTGCCGTTGAAGTGCTGGTGTGCGGTAGTGCTGCAAGGTGTCTGGTCAGCCACAGCTTGCAGCGCGCTGTTCTATTTTTTGCATAGCCACAGCTTGCGGCATGCTGGTCTTCTTAACAAAAACAAAAGGTGCGTAACGACAACCCTGTCAGCTACAGCAGCGCACAATGTGCTCTGTACAGCGCATCTGCTGACCCTCTCTGCCTCTTGTTTTGTGCTGCCTGCTGCGCTGCACCTGCACAGGCAGGGCATCGGCAAGCAGCTGCTGGACCTGGTCAAAGAGGTGGCGGAGCTGGCCGGGTGAGGAAAGGCAAGGGCAGGGCGCTTAGCTTGGTCAAGAGGCTCAGCACGTACCCCACAGACGCAGTGCTCAATCCATCCTGCATTGGAAATTGGGCCACAGCGGTATCTGCAAATCTATGCACCCCCATACCTGAACACACCGCGTGGCGGCACCTGTAACTCCCTCTGACTGTCTGTATGTCACCTCGTGCTACCCGTCACGTCGTGCTGCTCTGCGCTGCTGTCCATGGATAATGACCATCATCTTGTGCTGCTTTGCATGCGTACAAGGAAGTCACGACCGCTTTAGGCGAGGGTCCTACATGCCTCGCGGTGCCTCCTTAGGACTGTGAAGCACACCTCACACCGTACTGCTCTGCTCTGCTGTCCACAGATGATGACCATCTCCTCGTGCTACTCTGTGCTGCTTATCACTTCGTGCTGCTGCCTCAGGGCACGTATGATGTGGCTGACAGTGGCAGAGTGGAACCCCAACGCCATCGCCTTCTACCTCAAGTACGGCTTCGAGCGCACACAGGTGAGCGGGAGTTCTGATGGCTTCCGCGGTCGTTGAAGCTGGGGGAACTTTCCGCGCATCAAACTTCAGCACCCATCGCCGCATAACTGAGTTATTATAATTCCCACGCCTGCCTGCCTGCCCCCTGCCCTTGATTGCCTTTCGCATCATATAGGTTGTCAAGAAGGGCATCCGCGGCGACCACCTGATGCTAGTGTACCGGCTGGACCGATCAAAGGCAGTCCTGGGCAAGTGAGTTGCTGCGCAATACAGCTGGGGTCTCTGCAGTGGGTCACAACCCCATCAATAGCCGGGCAGTTGAAGCTCTGAGCTGGGGGTGGCATTTGCAACCTTGTCTCAAGTTGACTGCACATTCCTGTTCTAACCCGCAGGCCTGGTAAGGGCAAGAAGAAACAGAAGGGCGCTTTCAATGCTCTGGTGCTAGCTGATGCTTTCCTGCTCAGCCTGCTAGGTGCCTTTCATGGCTTACTGCTGACTGATGCTTCCCTGTTCAATCCGCAGGCCTGGCAAGGGCAAGAAGAAGAAGGGCGGTGCCAAAGGCAAGAAGGGCTTCGGAGCCATGGCCAGCGCTGGCTATGGAAGCAGCAGCAGAACACACGGAGTGCCCATGGCGGCCAGGGCAGCGGGCAGGGCAGCAGGAATGGGCAGGGCATCCCGCATGGCCTACCCTACGTGGCCAGCATCCGCCTGTGTCCCATGCATTAGGCTTGCAGGCGCTCGCTGCCCTGTAGCACGGCAGCAGCTCAGGCAGGGCCTCATGGGAAAGCTGCGGCTGCTTTAGTCTTGATTGCATTGACCCATCGATTATGAGTCAAGATTTGTGACATGCTACACTTGCTCCCAAACAACATTCCTCTCCCCTGCTTGCACCACCCTGCCCTGCCTGTTGTCCATCCCTCCATCACTTGCGCGGCGCAGCTATTTTGGTGTCGCAGAGCCGCTTAGCATCGCATAATGTGCAGCAAGCTTTCAAGCGCCTCTTTAGTTAGTTGAATCGCAGGCCTGACAAGGACCAGAAGAAGAAGAAGAAGAAGCGCTGCCCCTGGGCAGAAGTGAACGGAAAGGGAAAGTCCGCAGGTAAACCTGCCCCTTCACCCTATCTATCGTCAGGAAAGAAAACAGGTCAGAGCTGCTTCAGCCAGCCTCTGGAGCCAACAGGGGCAGCCCCCTGACAGGCACCCTTACCCCCCTTAGGCCAGAGTGTTTAGCAAGGACGGATCGGGGTGAACGGCAGGGGTGCCATTGCTACGATGGCCTGTCCAATGCGCCAAAACGTGCTGGGTGTGCATCATGCAGCTTGCTGCACTGGACATGTCGCACCGTGTAGCGTTGTTCTGGATGACGCCGAAGTTGTGCTGCGTTTCAAGAGTATGCTGCTCTGCAAAGGTGCTCGAGACGCCTAGTGGTGAAAATTGCCTGGGCTATCGCCTGTTGCTATCAGCCTGCACCTGTCACACCAACTGCCCCACCAGCACCGCCCTCACCACTACCAGCACACTAGCCACGGCACTGAAGCACCGATTCAACACCAGGTTCCCTTGAGACGTAGCCAGGTGCAGGCTACGCAAGCGCTGCCTATGCAGCACTGGCTGTGCTGCAGGTGCCTCTGACACCTGTGGTGGCTGGGAAACCACCAGCAATGGCTTGCCAGCGGTATCACATGCTCGGACTGTTGTGAGGCCCTATAGCCTATGTTGCAACAGTTGCAACCTCATGCCTGGTGCCGGATGTGGCGGACTGAGGAGGGGCTCGAATGCGTGCTGCTGCTGTTTGGGTTGACCTGTTGAGCTGCAAGAAGCTGAGCTGGCACTTTTGCGGCGGCGGTAAAAACTCCACCTGCGTACGTGCGCGAAGGTGGACGAACTAGACGAACTTTTTGCCAAGCAGGTCGGAAAAGGTGCCCCAGTCGCGCCTGAACCCATTCAAGGTTGCAACCATGAACCAGCGTGTGCTGTCGCTGCTGTTGCTTGCGGTGGCGCTGTCAGCTGCGCCATGGCGAGTTACACACGCACAGTGCACAGCAGCGGCAGCACCGCCACCAAAGGTGTTTGTCTTGTCTTGATTTGCTGCTGCTGCATTCGCACACAGGGGAGCTTCGGCGCAGGGCAAGGCCAACTTTGTGAACATCTCGCGCACCATGACCTCGCCGCAGCTGGACGGCCTGCAAATCAACATGAGCCCATATGGCATGCCCAGCAATTGCACAGGTAGGCACAACGAGGGGCAAAAGCAGGGATGTTCGCCCAGCTGCTGCATGGCAAAACAAAAAACCTACCTTCGTCCGTGCCCATGTGCGCTGCTCAGCGCTCGGCGTGTGCGTGCCCTTCAAGTTCACGCTGCCCAACCGCACGCTATGGACCTGGTGCGGCTGGAGCACCACGCAGCGCACCGACTACCTCATATTCGCCTCTGGCACCATCTCTGCACAGCTCATGAAGTCTCCAGCCCTCAACGTGAGCACTGCACCTGCATGCACTAGATAGCTCAGGATGGCTGTCTCATGCAGCCCAGCCATCAGCACCGCGCAGCCGAACTCATTTGCGCTCACCGACCTGTTACATGCATGCAGGACTGCGCCATTCCCAACCTGGCCAAGATGAGCAGCTGCGAGTCCGTGTTCAACTCCGGCTGCGGTGGCAGTGCCTGCAACATGCGCGTGCTGGCCCTCGTTTACTCCGATGAGGAGTGCCTGGTCATTGGCAACAGCGACCCCACCAAGACCGTCACCGTCAGCGTGCAGGTCTTCCAGTACTATGACTGTGAGTATATCTTCCACACATCTACACATGCAGGCACACACTTGCGTATCTTGCAGCCACGACAGTCAGCAATTGACTCATTCTCGACAAGCTGCCTCCTTCAGCAGCCTTGCAGCCTGCTCCCCTGTTGCGTCGCCCACTGGCTGTGCGTCCTCTCCACCCTGCCACTGTTCCGCAGCCGACCCTGCCCTTGCTCCCACCGCTCCCCACCGCAGCCCCCCGCTACCTTGGCACCATCTTCAGCATCATCCTCGCCATCATCATGATCAGCGGTGTCACGATCTACATCGGCTACACCTGCTACAAGGAGATCACCACCCCTCCTGACCGGTGGGCTCACGCACTGTACTTAATGGCTTGCCTTGGCCAACCTTAACCCTCGCACTCTCTGATGTACAACCCTGTACCATAGCCACAGCCATGCTGTACGTTCTTACAGGGCGCTACTGGGCCTTGATTTAGCAATACTGCAGCTGCAGCTGCACATAAGCCGTAAACAGCATGGGTAGAAAGGCGCTGCAGTGCCCAAATCCAGCATCGGATGTTGAGTTGTGCCCCCAGGGTTCAACACCTGGAGCATTCCCACATTTCTTCTAGATGGTACGCAGCGGAACTCTTGCTGTCCTGTTTCCTCTGGGACACACATTGCTGAACCACTCTCTGCACACCCTGCTGACCCCACCTCGCCCTGGTCCCCTCCCCCTCCTCACTCCCTGGCAGCCTGCACGAGCTGCGCAGCTTCGAGGCTCAGCTGGAGCGCAGCGAGACCATCATGGGCAAGTCCGAGCCTGACCGCGATTCCTCCGACCCAGGCTCCTTCCAGGGCCGCGTCAAGACGGCGCTCACGAAGGCGAAGAACCTGGTGCTGCGCAAGGGGGCCAGCCAGGCGTGAATGGTGCCATCGAATGCCCATCCTGTGTGCAAGAGGCCCAGCCAGGCATGAGCTTACCTGTCAAGAGCGCATGAGGATCTTGATCAAGGGGAGCTCCCTAGCCGTGCACAAGGGGCTTGAGACAGGCGCGAGCTGCCCCGCCTGCTCAACCCCCCAATAGGCCCTTAAGGCCATGAGTTGGCTACCCAAACACATAAGGCGGCTGAGGCGGACCAAGGCTGTGAGAAGCCTCAAGCCACTCCCGCTTGTCTCCCTCTGGAGAATTCTTCAAGGGGTGTGTGCCAGCGGTCACAGCTGCGACAGTGTTCTCTGCCAGCAGCTTCCCCACCTGCTGCCTTAGTACAGCAGGAGTTGCATGGCTGCACCTGAGGGAGCAGGGGGATGCAGCGCGGCCTGTGCAAAAGGGCAAGTGGCTGCCTGGCGATGCAGCAACTGAAGTTGCGAGAGCCTGGAACCTGGCTTCAAAGCCCTTATGCAGCGGCGGCAGCAGCTCAGCTTTTAGTGGCTGCTGCAGGAAGTGCCCAAGCTAGCTGTTTGCGCAGCACCTGCACCTATGCATGGTCCAAAATAAACCGTTACCAGTTCATAGTGCGTTGGTTGACGAACACGCATTGGCAGGATGCGTTGCCAACCCTTCCCTGGCCCATGACATGGACCTCATGACATGTGCCTCACGGAATCTAGCAACCAACACTTGCTTAAGATAGATGTTAGAGCGCCTCAACAACCGTGATGCTTCATCCCAACTGACTGTCCGGCCTATTGCAGGCGGTGTTTCTTTGCCATGCCAAACATCGCTGCTGTATTCTCTTTAGCTCCTTTTTGTTTTGCCATTTGAAGCCTGCACACACGCCTGCTTGGGCTAGGCCCATCTGTCAGCCGAGCTCAGTACTGACAGGTTGTGCAGGTTAGCAGACCTGGGCCGACAGTACAGGTGATGCTTTGCGCGTGATGGCGGACCATGTGTGGGTGCTATGGTGGTGTGTGTGGCAGTTGTTTAGGGCACCGCGAGGGCGAATACAACCCGTCCCAAATGGGCCAGGATTTACAGGCTCATGACCGAAAGTGGCTTGAGGGCCTTCCCCGCAAGCAAGCTATCAGTGACTGCAGTGCCTTCGGCGTGCACTTTGTGCGCTTACATTCTCATGCCACGCATGGTGGTGATGGCACAGGGTGAAAGGCATGTATGGTGAGGTGAAGCTCAGGGTCCGGGCTGCAGGGGAATCAGGAGGGAAGTTGAGGTCAGACAGAGGGGTGAAGCAGGGCGATCTGCTCTCGTCGCTGTTGTTTGGGCTGTTGTTGGAGCATATTGAGAGGGTCTTTAATGAGGACTTGGACGGGTATGGGGTAAGCGTGGGAGGGAGCAGGGTGTCCATGCTGCTATATGCAGATGACCTCGCCATCATGGGGGAGGATGCGGGGACGGTGCAGAGGGCCTTACACTTGCTCTTCAGGTGTTGCAGCTGCTTGCGCATTCAAGTTAAAGTGAGCAAGACTGCGGGGATGGTGCTCAACCCTAGGTTTCACCGGGAGCCGGCAGTGAATTGGAGTTGCAATGCACAACATGTGGAGATGGTGGATTCTTTCAAGTACTCGGGCACGGTGATTGAGGCAAGGGGTGGGGGTGGGCAAGGCATGGGTCAGAAACGAAGTGTTTGCCCGACGAGCGCTTTATGGAATGTTGAGGAAGGTGGGAGTAGTTGGTATGGATAGTGTGGACATGAAGTTGTGCCTGTTCCAAGCTTTGGTGTGACCGGTGCTCGATTTTGGGGCTGCGGTGTGGGGAATGGAAGGGGTGCAGACAAGAAGTGCCTTTAAGGGGATTGAAACGATGCAGTTGGAGTTTCTGAAGGACTGTGTGGGGATTAGGCGTTCTACTGCTAACGCGGTCATGTACAGGGAGATGGGGATGTGCTCTGTGTGGGCGGGGTGGACGAGAAGAGCTGCTGGTCTGTGGAATAGAGTTGTGCGTCGTGACCCGTCTGACATGGTAAGGTTGGCAGTGGCAGAGAGCTGCAGCATGGCAGAGGGGGGGGCCAGAGGGGGTTGGGCAGCACAGCTCAGCGACAGCATCCAGTGCGTCGCTGCTGGCCTGGGCACGGAGTGGCAGTTGGACCAGCAGGGCCTGGCGGCACTGCCGGCGAGCCTTGTGCAAGGTGGAACAGAGGAATGGTGGCGGCTGAGCCTTGGCGGTGCTGCCAGTTGGCTCATGGCCAATGACTGGGTGGCGGTGCCGGTGAGACAGGTGCCAGAGCGGGAATCAGATGGCCTCATGGGGCTCGTGCACCATCGGTGGTTCAGGGTTAACTGGGGGGATGTGGTGGTAAAGCGAACACGCTTTTGGCAAGTAATAAGCGATCAAAGGGCGGTCAAGTTGCTTGCGCAGCTTCGGATGAGGTCGCACAGCCTGGCTATTTAGACAGGCCGGTGGATAAGGCCAAAGAGAGTCCCACGTGCGCAGAGGGGATGCCCGCTCTGCAATAGTGGGGAGGTGGAGGATGAGATGCATTTTGTGTTTGTCAAGGGCTTGCTGAGGTCAGAGGGTGATACCCCAGCCTGTTTGCACAGGGTGTCGTATTAGGGTTGTTGGACGTGGGCATGAATGAGTGCATGAACCCTGTCTTTACAGACGAAGCTGAGGCGAGGGCCTTTTGGCTCAGATTGAGTGCCTTTGTGGCTGAGTGTTGGGTTGTGAGAAATGCAGCAGTTTACGAGTTAGGCTGATAGGCTGGCGTTTCTGGTAGGGCAAAGTTGTCGCTCTCCCACCAGGGCCTGCTTGGAGAAGGGACCCTGTGCGGTACAGCTACGCTGGGGCTGTACCCATTCACTTGAGGGGGTGGCTGCCGCTCAGTGTCACGCTGACCTGGTTTGCGGGTGGGTCTCTTGTCCTTGTTGCTTCTGGTGTGTGCGCGTCTTCTGAGCCACATCAGCTCCTCCAGCATAGAGGCCTGACATCAGTGGCAGTTGTAGGTAGCAGCGTTTCCGAGTTTTGACTTGAGAAGCCTCCACACCGAACAGCGCGGTGGCGGCAAGTTCTTGTTGTGTTTTCAGTTTGATTTAGTCTGATCTGTCGTTCGCAGGTTGCGAGGTATCCTTGTTTTCAGATCGCCTCCGCTGTCCTTAAACGGCCAGTTTGTTAGGGGCTTTCGCCTTGTGTAGGCTCTCTGGGAACTTGGTTTTGCTAATCCTACTTTTCGTTTGATGAGTGGGGGTCCTTTGTGCCCTTGCGGCGCCCTACGGACTGTAAATGGCCTACCTACCTACCTACCTACCTACCCACAGGCTATGCCGCACAGCCAGCCACATGCAGGCATGTGCAGCTGCAGTGGATGACTTGAAATCAAAGCAGTGGAGGACTCATGCAACCGTCCACAGGGCGGCACACAATGCAGACTTCTAGCGCCCAATGAGTCATGCCAGAGGACTACCAGGAGTGTTCTGAACTGCGTTTCCAGAGGTGAGCAACAGCAGGCAGGCCAGTTCTCAGATCAGCAGGCTACAATATAATGCAGAGAAGAGCTGGTTGGCACAAAAACCACAGCAGCTTGAGTGCTTGCTCAGCTGGTTTACAGCTGGTTTACAGTTCCGGCACAGCGGTGAGCATGCAAAGGTGGTTGGGAGCGCCTCAGCAGGGCCCCCGCCCATGCAACGACCAGGTAGGACATCACGTTGGCACGCTACGGTCGTGCATGCGTGTGCTGTGCTGCCCATGCCGCCTGACATGTAGCAAGCCACAGCCACAGCCCAACCGTTCTTGGCTGTGAAGGAGTCGCTGTGCACCCCTAGCAGTTGAGTGCATCATGGTCTGTCCTTACTCATGCATGTGAGCAGGCACCCATTTCATGCCTAGTTCCCTCCCTAAAATGACGGCTGCCATGGCATATGGCTCTGTTGGTGATCACAAGCCGATACTCAGGCCAACGTGGTGGAATAGTGCCCGGCTCTGGCCCAGCTGAGATCGCCCCTGCCGGAGGCAGCATACAGAGCCTGCCACTGCCCATAGTCACGAATAGTGACGAGCAGTCGCAAAGTGACCTGCAAAACTCACCTCGGAGTGGCCATGGCTCTGTACAGCCCTTGTTACAGTGACTTGCCACTGCTCCCAGCTTGTTACAGTGGCATCCACACCAGTAAATGCCCAGACTGTGCCCATTTCCACTGTGACTCACCCTGTTACAATGGCACTTACACCAAACGCACTTTACATGGGTCGCTGTAACCACTCCAAACACACTTCGCCTGCCACAGTGGCAAAATCTGCCCTCACTGCGGCCTGCTACACCAAACAAACGCAGTTGCCACAGAAATCCTCCCACCAACTGCGCCCCTGTTGCGGTCTCAAACGCACTTGTCATGGGAATGCCTCCACCAGCTGAGGATCTATTGTGGTTCAGAGCGCACTGATTGAGAACTCTCAACCCCAACGAGAGCGGCCTCCAGGGCAGCCATGAACCCATCCGCAACCGGCGTGCCTGGCTGACTAGGTAAAGGCTGCTGGGAACACAGCCTTGATGTGAGAGAAGTTTGTGATGACCCAGCGCTCCCACTTGCGCTGCTGGCTCAGGGCAGGGTAGGCTGTGATTGGCTTCTCGCACTCCTGCACTTCAAGCTCCAGCTCCAGCTCTGCTGCGCTGGGCAGGTGCGCCTGCAGGTTCCTCCTTGTGATGACGCCGTCCGCAGCTGTCACAATGCTCCTGGCTGGCGTGTTGGTGCGGCTGCTGAGCGCCACGATGGCAGCATGCTCAGCCCCCATGGCAGCAAATCTGGTGCTGGTGGTGGTGCGGTACTCTTCTCCAGCTGCATGCAGCAGGACCTGTGCTGCAGTGTTGCTGATTCGAGGGCCTGCCAGCACAACATCACTCTGCCCCAGGGTTGACACACGACCCATCAGGGACGCCAAAATTTGGGAAAGCGGTGCTGCCTGCATGATCACTGTGACATTCTGTGTGCCAACTGGGTGCTGCGCCTCCTGCCAGACAGGAACTGGAACGTTGCTGTGGCTGTACAGGACTGTGAGAGGCTCAAGTGGCATGTTTGCCGCAGCCGCTGCAGTGCTGCATGACTGCTGCAGAACCACCAAGAAAGTGTCGCTCGGCTGCGCAGTCAGCTGCACCCCCATCGACGATGCAACGAAGACCGAAATGGTTGGCATCCTATATAGACGTTTGAGAAAGTATAAGTACGTTACCTTCACTGCAGGCTCTACTCACACTGGAGTGAAGGCGGAGGCGATGCCTGCAAGGCGCTGCTGGACCCTGTTGGCCCAGGAGAACCGGGAGCTGAGCAGCAATGTTCCCAGCAGCCTTTACCTAGTCAGCCAGGCACGCCGGTTGCGGATGGGTTCATGGCTGCCCTGGAGGCCGCTCTCGTTGGGGTTGAGAGTTCTCAATCAGTGCGCTCTGAACCACAATAGATCCTCAGCTGGTGGAGGCATTCCCATGACAAGTGCGTTTGAGACCGCAACAGGGGCGCAGTTGGTGGGAGGATTTCTGTGGCAACTGCGTTTGTTTGGTGTAGCAGGCCGCAGTGAGGGCAGATTTTGCCACTGTGGCAGGCGAAGTGTGTTTGGAGTGGTTACAGCGACCCATGCAAAGTGCGTTTGGTGTAAGTGCCATTGTAACAGGGTGAGTCACAGTGGAAATGGGCACAGTCTGGGCATTTACTGGTGTGGATGCCACTGTAACAAGCTGGGAGCAGTGGCAAGTCACAAGGGCTGTACAGAGCCATGGCCACTCCGAGGTGAGTTTTGCAGGTCACTTTGCGACTGCTCGTCACTATTTGTGACTATGGGCAGTGGCAGGCTCTGTATGTTGCCTCCGGCAGGGACTTCTTACGATTTACGGTAGAAACCAGCTGGTTTCTACCGTAAAGTACAACTGCAGGTACAGCTTCTACTCTGTTTGACAGGGCCCAGTTGCTAACGTTGCAATGATATGTGGACACTCGTGCCATCCAAGGCAGCCATGGGCGGTCTGACGGGCGCGGCATTGATGTTCAGGCTGTCATATTGCAGGTCTGCTTGATGGCGCGCACGTCGCACCGGCCAGCAGGCGCCATGCAGCTGGCGTGCATGTGGACACTGCTGCTGCTGCCGCTCGGCGCGCTTATTGGTGAGCCGACAGAGCGCGGGGTTCAGGCTTGCTCGCGGGAATTGCTTTGCGTTCCTTACAACAAGCTTGACGCAGGCAGTCGTAGCTGCAGCACTGCTATGTACCAATGATTTGACAGCGAGCGCGTGTGCGCGACACATTCAGTTGGTTGATCCAACAAGAGCTCATGCTACGCTGCGCGCATGCATGCATGCATGGGTGGACACAGGCCAAGTGCAGGCGACAGTCTGGCGGGCACAGCAATGGCGTCACACCATGCAGCCAAATGCACAATTCAGGCAGCTGGCGCAGGCAGTGGATGCTGGCAGCGGTCAGTCCAACCCCAGCAATGGTGGGTCATGCACGCCATGCATGCTGCCTGGAGCTGCGTCTGATACTGCGACAAGCATGCACATGAGCAGTCCTAACTTGCACCTGGTGTCGAACTTGCCCATGTACGCAGGCGCAGGTGCATCACCGAGCGGGCCTTCACCATCCTCGCCTGTCCGTCCCATTGTCAACATCACTGTGCCAGGCGCAGGCAGCAGCAGCGGCAGCAGCGGCGGCAGCGGTGGCGCAGCGCCCACCCTAGCGGTCAACCTCAGCCTCAGCTTCACCATCCCGCCGTCCGCCATCCCGATCACGCTCAGCAGGGTGCCGGCACCGCCTGCGTTGAACACCAGCGCCGGCGTTGACGCAGGTGGCGACCAGCTGCTGCCGCAGCTGCAGAGCCTAAACGGGCAGCTACTGCCCAGCAGCGGCGGCGGGACGGTACAGCTGGAGATAGTGTGGACGGTGCAATTTCAGGCCAGGGTGCCCATCCAACCACCCCCAACCCCGATACTCTTCGTGCCCGAATCACCAATGATCGCCGCCACAGTCTGTGAAGACAGCGACCTTCGCAGCTTGATAGATCTCTTCTCCACAGCTCTGTCGGACGCAGCGTACGGGCCCAGCGATGGCGGTGGCAACGCCACTGATGGCGGCGGCAACGGTGGCAGCAATGTAACGGATGGTGGTGGTGCAGGTGTCATCAGCAGCCCGGGTGATGCAAGCGTGTCGCCGGGCGACGCAGGCAGCGCCAGCAACAACACCGATGGCGGCGACAGCATTAGCATCAGCATCAGTGGCAGTGGCGGCAGCGACGGAGCGATGAGTTCGTGGGCTGCTGCAAGCCAGAGCACCGCAGCGTGCGTGCTAGATGGCGAGCCACAGGGCAGCTCCACGGCAGGCAACAGCAGCAGCAGCAGCAACAGCAGCAATAGCAGCGACAGCAGCAACAGCAGCAACAGCAGCAATGGCAGCAGGCAAGGCAGTCCCCCTCCGGCGGACAGGGGCACAGGCACAATCACTGGCAGTGGTAGTGCGTCTCCTAGCACTGACACTGGGGCGCAGGCAAGAACGTTGCCAACGTTGTTGCCAGTGCCATCCGCCAGCCCAACAACGCCTGGGGATGCGACGGGCGGCCGCAGGCAACAGGTGTGCATGTGTGCATGTGGGATGCCTGAGTAACAGATTGTCCAGCAGGATACAGGCGCATCATGAATGTGTGCCAACTGCTGGGGTGCTGTTGCATGGTACAGCCCTGCATGCGGAGGTGCAGCCAGTTGTCATGGTGATGCAACGCAGATTTGCAGTGCAGGCGGGGTTTGGATGGGTTGACGTGGCTGGGAAGCTTGAGCCCATTGGATGAACACCCGCAATCCACGTTATCAGACGATGCAGCAGAGCGCGTAGCCACGCATGAGCGCGCCTGTGTCACCTGGTACCTTTCTTCCAGACAAACCCTGTCAACTCAGCATCCCCGCCCCGCCCCTCTGCTGTCATATGCAGAGGCGCCTCGCGCAATTTGGCGGTGGGTTTGGGTTTGGTGGCGGTATTTTCCAACCCCGGCCGCTGCTGCCTCCATCCTCGCCGTCCCCTCGGACCGCGCCGCTGCGCCCGCCCGCCCCGCCAGCGCCGCCCCCGCAGCCGCCCTACATCCCCTGGTCCCCCCCCGCCCCGCCATCTCCCCCTGACTCTGGGGCCTGTGACGGCACTCCCAGGAGGCTCAGGCTGTCGGTGCAGGCACCCGGGGATGCGGACTTGAGTGCGCTTGTCACTGCGGGCGTGCAGGCTCTCAGAGACTTCCGCGCTGGCCCCCGACAGACGGATGTGTGCAAGCTGAACACAGAGAAGGTGGGCACACCCGCGGCTGAGGGGGTTGCAGAGGGGAGGTTGTTGTTGCTGGCGTTTGTCGTCAACATGCAGTGGTTGTTGTAAGGCTTTATGGCAGGATGTCCGCGAGCTGCTGGAAGCCATATTGTGGGGCTTGATTGGGCTACCCACATGTTGATGCTTGTGCTCAACTCAGCGTGATGGCCGACATGAGCCCGAACCTGGCACCTGTCTTACAGCCACACCTATTCACACCCCTGCCTCCACACACAGGAAATTGTCATCACCGCCCAGGTGCAGGCACGGTTCCTGCTGACAGTGGCGCAGTCTGCAACTGCAGGGAGCAGCTCCTCGCTGTGCAGCTCTGTCTCCAGTCAGGCGCCGAGGGCGCTGCAGGGCGTGCTGGGCGTGCCGTTGGTGAGTCCACAGCATGCACAGCATACCCAGCATGCACCAGTGTCCAACATACAAAGCATGCACGAGCGCACAGCATGCACACCATGCCCAGCACGCACAGCCGTGTAAGCATGTGAGCACGCATGAGCGCACAGCATGCATAGCTGGCCTGACCTTGCCTCCTGCCTGCCCTGGCCCGGTCGCCTCTGATCTACGCGATGGACACTCCTTGCTGTCACACACCTTAAGTGTGATACTTACCACCCAAAGCGCACTCCTCGCTGCGCAGACCCTGGACCGGCAGGAGGCATGCGTGCTCGCCACAAGCAGCAGCGGCAGTGACGGCAACGACCATGGTAGTAACATCCCCACGCCAGGCGCTGGCCCCTCCCCGCGGCAAAAGACGCAGCCCGCCAACGCCCCAGCCAGCCCGAGCGGCAGCCCGACCAACATCGTGGGGGTGGTGGTCGGGACGGTTGTGGCGATTATGGCAGTTGGCCTGATGGTGGGCCTTGGTTATGCGTACAAGAGGCGCCGGGTGGACGGGGGCGGGGCAGTGGCTGGTAGGGCGGAGGGTGGCAAGTTGCTGGAGGGGGGAGGTGCTGCGGCGCCTGATGACGTGGTGTTTAGCGCAGGCGGCGGCGGCGGCGACGGCGACGGGCACTGGCAGCAGCAGCAGCACTCGGCAGCACATGTGGGCGGCAGCGGCGGCAGCGGCAGCGGCAGCGCGGCTGTCAGCGGCACTGGCGGCGGCGGCGGCGTTGGTGCAACAGTGGCAGGTGCAGGCTCTGGCTTGGCACCTCGCGCCCTATACCCCCCTGTCGCGTCCCCTCCATGGGCTGGGGGTGTAGGCGGGGGCTCTGCGCTCGCTGCGGCTGGCCATGCATCCATGCAGGCCGTGGGCATGGGCATGTACGGCACCTACCCAGCGGCTTCCCTCGGTGCCACAAGCATGCCTGGTGCTGGGTTACACAGCTCTGGCGGGCAGGTCTCTCAGCCCTGGGGAGCCCACCACACAGCTAGCGCTGCCGCTGCCCCTGCCGCCGCCGCTGCCCCAGCAGCTGCAGTGGCGCATGATCCAGCTGCAAGGGACGCCGAGGCTCGCCGGCTCAACCAGAAATTCAAGGAGATGCAAATGGCGCAGTTCATGGCGTCGATCGTAACGCCTTCCGAGGCAGCGCCAAGCGGAACGGGCGCAGCGGCGGGGAGCGGCGGGGGCGGTGGCAGGGGCAAGGCGGACGGAGAGGGCAGTGCCGCGGCGGCAAGGGCACAAGGGGCACAAGGCTCCGCGGGGGTGCAGAAGAAGAAGCTGACCAAGAAGCAAGCCAAGGCCGCTGCAGCTGCTGCTGCTGCAGCCAGTGAGGAGCCTCTAATGCAAGGGACTGTCCCTGCTGCTGACGGCGCCCCAGCAGGACAGAACAGCCTGGTGTCATACATCATCAGCCTGATCAAGCAGTCAGGGGGAAAGAACGTCGAGGCGACGGTCGCTGCGGCAGCTGCTGCTGCGGCGGCTGTGACGAGCAGTAAGGCAGCAGTGCAGGCTCCAACCGCGTTGGCAGTGACAGGCCCTGGTGCCAGTGGCGCTGATGCCGCCCGGACAGCCTCTGCCCCGGCGCCTGCGGCTGTGGCAGCTGCAACACCTGCAACAGCTGCAGCAGCCGTGACAGGGTCCAGAGGCCTTGCTGCAGCGCCCGCAGCGTCTCCTCGCGGCCCTCCCACTACTGCCGTCGCCGCAGGGGCAGCACCAGCAGCAGCGGCAGCTGCAACAAAGTTGCCAGTGTCACAACAACCGGCGCCTGTCGCAGCTCGCTGGCCCTTCAGGGCTGGGGAAGACCTCGGGGCCGCTGCAGCCGCTGCAGCCGCAGCTGCCCTTTCCGTCCTGACCGGAAGGCCAGCGGCGCCGAAAGCAGGTGCTGCCCAGGCTGCAGGCAACGCTGCGCCTGCCTTGCGCCTCCCTCAGGGCAGCGCTGGCCAGACGTCCAGCGTGCAGCTGGGTGTGTTGCTTGGCACAGCAGCAGCAGGAGCACCGGGAGCGGGGCTGGTCAGAGGGAACAGCACAAACTCTTCAGCCATGGGCCGCGCTGCTGCTGTCCATGCCCCTGCTATACCTGCGCCCGCTGCTGCTAGCGGTACTGGTACTGCCTTGGGGGCTTGCGGTACTGCTCGCATAAGCAACGATGCGTTCGGCGGGGCGCGCAGCTCATTGCTTTCAGCTGTGATGTGCGAACCAGCTGCAACCACAGCAGCAAGTTCAGGATTCGGAGCAGCGGGACAGGCACTGCCGTTTGCGGCCGCAACGAGGGCCGAGGACCAGGCTCTGCTTTCGTCGGCGGCTGCGCTGCGTGCCCGCGCTGTCATCACCGACGGCCCTTCTGAGCAGGCGGAGGCGAACCCCAACTTCATCAAAGTGCGCACGCCTGCAGGTGAGCCATTCAACTGGGGAGGGAAGTTCAGGGGGGCGTAGGAGGGAATGCGGGCTTTATGTTGGTGCGCACGCCTG
>JAWZTI010000200.1:11410-24438 GCA_039880955.1 Chlamydomonas urium | reverse complement strand
GGGCAGGGGGGGAAAAGGAGGGAGTGCGGACCGCTTGTCGGTGCACATGCTTGCAAGTGAGGACATCTATCAAGTGAGGACATCTATCAGCCGTCTGAGAAATCGAGGGAGGGTAGCAAGGAAACGCAGGTTGTGTTTGTGCATGCAGACCTGATGGGTTGCAATTTGTTGCTACCTGCAACTCCCTGAATCGGACTTGCTGCTCGCTCACACTCGTGTCATACATGTACTGCTGCCATGCAGGTCGTGTCGCACAGATCCAGATTGGGCCGCTGCAGGGCACAGCCACGTCAGGTGTTGCTGGTGTTGCTGATGTTGCAGGTGCAGCGGCACCAGGTGTTGCTCGCTCCGGCTCCGTCCCCGCGCCCCTGCGCACCCATCGCTCTGGCAGCGCACATCCTCCCTCCCTCAATGCAGCGGGCTTGAGCACAACGGGGTTCGGCGTTGGGATGGGAGGCATGGGTGCCCCTATGGGTGGCTTCGGGACCGCCCCCCTAGGCTCTAGCTCCCCACCCCTGCCCTCACAGCACCAGCTGGCATCGCCCCCAGTCTCCCAAAGCTTAGCAGCCCAGGCCAGCCCGGCAGGACTCGGCGTTACCCTGAACCCTGCCCTGGTTGCCTTACCCCCCGCCCTGGATGCCCCGGGTCCTGCACTCACCAACTTGGCACAAGGCAGGGAGCCCGGTGGCCTGCATGGTGGCGGCTCGGCCTCCAGCAAGCTGTGCTTGGACCTGGGGGGACCTGGGGGGGATCCAGGGCCCAGGCTGACCTCAGGGGCACATGAGGCTGCAGGCCTAGGGGGGGCCTTGAGCGCAAGGGCAGCTGCAGGGGTGGAAAGGGCTGCGGGCCTAGGCAGGAGCTTCGGGGCCTCAGGGGCAAGGACAGCCTCAGACTTTGAAGGTGTCGCAAGCTTGGCCAGACGCCCTGGTCTGGCGGGCAGCTTGACCTCAGGCGGGGCCGTCAGCGCAGCGGGAGGCCTGGCGCCAAGTGAGGGTTCAGGTCCGCTTCGACGCTTCCACACTGATGTGGGCACTGGGGGCATGCGCGTGCCTTCCTCTCAGCCCCTGAACCCTGCCTGGCTGAGTCATGCTTTGTCTGACCCCAGCCATCAGTACCACAGAGGACCATCGGTCACAACACGGGCAGGGGCAGGGGCATGGACGGTGTCAGGCGCTTCACTGGGGGCAACGGAGGCTACAGGTGCAGGGTTTGCGCCTGTTGGCGCTGGCGGGGCTTGGGGTGGGGGCAGGGGAGCAGGGGCAGGGCTGCTGCACCCGCAGCATGTTGCTCAGGAGGATGTTGCCCTGGAGCCGTCTGGTCAGATGGGGCCAGGGCAGAGGCAGGGGCAGGGGCAGAGACGAGGGCTTGCACAGGTGTCGGTGGATGTGTACGTTGACGCAGTCGGACCTGGGGTCCGGGTAGGGCAGAGGGACAGGCCAGGGAAGCCGGGGGGTGGTGCCTGGGGCACAGGGGCAGGGCATGGCGTGGCTGACATGCTGGACAAAGCGGCAGGCTGTGCCGCTGCGGCTGCCGCTGCTGGCAATAGGGCACGCCTGGGCAACGGCGGCAGTGGTGGCGGCGGCAGTGGCGC
This sequence comes from Chlamydomonas urium, assembly GCA_039880955.1. NCBI lineage: Eukaryota > Viridiplantae > Chlorophyta > Chlorophyceae > Chlamydomonadales > Chlamydomonadaceae > Chlamydomonas > Chlamydomonas urium. The sequence continues at coordinate 22,847 of JAWZTI010000200.1, read as the reverse complement.
GGCTTCCCGCTCAGACCTCTCCGGCGACCGCTCGGTGCCGGCAAGCGACGGTGCCGGGTCGTCACTCGGCCACTCCCGCAACTCTCACCGCTCACAGCCCTCACCCCTGGACGCGTCCACCGCCCATCATGCGGCTACCCTTGCTCGGGCGCCTACGGCCGAAGGCCGTGCGCATGCTGCGGGGGCGGGGGCGGGGATGCCTGTGGGCTCAGGCGTGTACCCAGACGCAGGGGCCTACACAGGAGCAGGAATTTTCCCACCAGGTGCCACAGGCACATACCACCAGGAGCCAGGAGTATACCCAGGGGCAAGGGGGCACCAGGGGGTGGGGGGGTACCAGGAGTCAGGGGCGCAACAGCTGACCAGCTCTGAGCAATCGGGCGGCAGCAACAGCTGGGGCGCAGCTGCGGTACGCCCCGCGCCTCTTGGGGCGCCTCGCCCTGTACACAGCACTGCCTCGGACCAGGCGGGCCAGGGCAGTACTGCCAGGCGGGACAGCGACGAGGTGGCGGGCGGCAGCGGGACGGGGCCCTTGGTCGGTGTGGTGTTGGTCAGCGGCAGCGCCGGCGGGCCGGACGGCACTGGCAGCCACGGCGATGGTGACGCCGGCGGTGACATCGTCGACGGCGGTGGGGCCGGGTGTGGGGGCTCCCCACACTCCTCCGAGGGCCACACCTCCCGTGCCGCTGCCCACCATGCGCTGCTTGCCTTTGAATGTCTGGAGCAGCTTGCGACACCTCTTTTCTCTCGGGCGGGTGGTCCCGAGGCGCCGCAGACGCGGCACCATTGGCAGCAGCAGCAGCATCAAGTGCAGCAGCCGGGCGGGTTGCAACCGCAGCAGCAGCACCAGCCACAGGACTGGCAGCATGGGCCGGACGTGGCGGCTATGTTCGCCGACAGTCAGGATCTGTACATGGACGCGGCTGTATTCAATGCAGATAATCCTGAACCAGACTTGTTCCAGCTTTTGTCAGACCTGGCCTCGCCTCCTTCATCCCCCAGCCACGCCCAGGGTTCAGTCGAGAGTCCAGCGCTGGCGGTGGCAGGAATGGGGACTGGTGGTAGTGCCGGGTCGGTATCGCCTGAGGTTACGTTGCCTGTGATGGCCATGGGAGGCTCCAAGGCGCTGATGCAGGGGCAGGCGGGGATGCAGCAGGGTGTGCAGGGCAGGCCGCCGGGGGCCGGGCGGAAGGTGTGGGGGCCGGAGTACCAACTTCAGGCGGCGAATGCGGCTGCCTACAGCATGAGCCGGCTGCTCGCGCAGCATCAGCAGGCGCAGCAGCAGGTGCAGCAGGGCAGCTGGGTGGGACCACCACATCACGCAGCTGTACAGCTGGGCTTAGGGAGAGACGTCCGGGATGTGGGCAGGAGCATGGGTGAAAAGGATGGCTGGCAGGGGGATGTGCATGGACAGGCGGCAGATGACCTGGTCCAGCTGTTTGAGGAGTGGGCTGGGGGGTGCAGCCAGGTGCCGACGCAGGTTGAGGCGCAGGTGTGAGGCGTTGGTGTGAAGCACAGGCGTGAGGTGCATGCGGAACGTGGCGTGGCAGAGGTGTTTCTTACCATCACCTCCTGCTGCTCACTGTCTCATGCACTGCGCCTCGTACACGTACCAAAGGGTGCAATTGTTGCAGGGCGCTGCAGGGCAGTGCACTCGCTGCGACTGGGATTAATGGGATAATTGACAAGGGAGACACGCATCAACCCCTACCGCACTGACCCTGCCGGCAACAGCCAAACGCTGCACAGGCAGCAGCTATGCCATGCCAACTGTGCCATGGCTTACCTACATACTTCTGGAGAACCACAGATGTTGTGTGCTGGAGACCCCTGCAGGGATCAAATGGCCGACTGTGTGCCTGGCTGCGGGGAGGGGGCAGCGATGCCTTGTTGAAGTGAAAGGTCCAGCAAGTTATGTGGCCACATGGGCGGTCAGCACTGAAGGCGGTCAGCAGCAGCCGAAAGGGTTCCGCTATTGCTTCTCAACTACTGTCCTCATGCTTCCATGCAACTGCAAGTAGCTCTCCTGCCCTGGGGGTTACAGCCCGCATGGTGCTGGGCACTGGCCAAGGCGTCAAGTCCCCGCCTCTGGCCGCTGGCCATAGCGTCCCCTCCCCGGGTCAGCCTCAGATCTCCACAGGCACCGCACCCTGTCAGCCGGTTTCAAGTGCTGCCCAGTGCTTAAAATATGTACATGCTTGTGTGTGGGCGCTGATTATTTCATGACGTGCTTTGCTGCGCTAGCGGGTGTTGAATGTGTGCAACGGGTTTGCTGCTGCTTGGTGTTAGCGCACGCGGAGACTGAGTCCCAGCAGCTGCTTGATGTGTAGTGCCTCTTGATACAGTGCCAAACGACCTTGCCAGATTAACGGACGATTGATGCCCCCAGCATCCGCTAGCATGGCCGCCACCTGCTGCTTGTCGCACGCGATGGTGCAGCCTTGGAATAAAATAATAAACTGGTCCCTGTTCGCATGACTTTGTGCTTTATCACCGACTGGCCTTGCTTTCTTGGGCGGTTCTGGCAGAGGTTTGCCAATTTCACGCAGCTGGCTGCTGCACGCTGCTTTGGTAGGCCATTTTACGGTCCGTAGGGTGCCGCAAGGGCACAAAGGACCCCTACTCATCAAAAGAAAAGTAGGAGCTGAGAAGGTGCTTTGCTGCTTGGAGGTATGTAGCGTGCCAGTCAGTCCACCGAACATGGCGGAACTCCTGGCCTGGATGATACGCGGCCTGGATGATATGCGGCCTGCTGGCAGAGAAGGGCAGCAAGCTGACAATCTGCCATCCAGGACTGCACATGTGTCATGACCCCACACCTTGATTTGCATGTGCTGACGCACAGACCTGCAACCGCCACCCTCCATCGTCCACATTCGCGGCAGCAGGCAAGCGCATACCGGTGTCCCTGTCCCTGCGCTTTCCAACAAGAGCATCGAATCGTACGCGCAGCTTCACCCTGGGGTCAAAGCACGTCTTGGCGCACAAAGAACGGTCGCAAGGCTGCAACTGGCCGCATCAAAGCGTTGCCTTGCGGTCCACCTGAGCAACAGCTCATTTCTGACTGCGGCGCGAGTAACCGTTTCTCGCGCCTCAAAAACATGGCGCCCAGTGCCTCGCGTGGCGCCTGAGCAGCATCAGCAGCGCGGCACTCAGCGCAGCTTTCCACCATGTTCTGGCCACTGTTCAGTCGCCGCAGTGGCGGCAGCCAGAGCGGCGGTGGCGCCAAGGGTGGTGGTGAAGGGCGCCATGCGGGCCATGCATACGCCAGCAGGGACTGCATAGACATCGAAAGGGCAGATGACCAGGACTCAGGTCGCGGATATGCGCATGGCAGCATGACAGAGCGACCTAGCCGGAGGACAGGCTCCTCAACCAGTCTGAGTCACCTGTTGGCACTGACAGGCGATTTGGAAGGCATGGGCACAGAGGAGGCAGCTTTGGAATGTGGAGAAGCGAGGCCGCAGGGGTATAAGCAGCCGCAGCCTCCCATGCATCAGCCGCGGCATCTGGCAGCTCCGCATGGACTGGTGGGGGCCGCAGCAGCAGGTACAGCAGCAGCAGCTCGGCCCAGCCTGCCCCAACAGGGCCCAGAGCAAGCACCAGGGGCGGAGGGCGCTGCAGCGCTGCGCAAGGCTGTGGTCCCGCCAGGTCCGCCACCCATCCACATGGCTGCCCCTAAGCCACCGCCGCAGCAGCAGCGGCTGCACCAGCTGCAGCACCAGCAGCATGTGGCTCACGGCGCAGCGACACCAGGGGGTGCCTCCCCTGCACCCCCGTTCCAGCGACCAGCTCAGTCGCCCATGTGCTCCCCTGCACCGCAGTACAGTCCCGCACCCTGGTTGCCTGCTGCACAGGGGGCGACGGGGCTTAATATTGGGGCGGGTGGCGTTGGGGATGCATGCTTGGTTGTGTATCGAACAAAGCAGCAGACGGCGGACAAGGCAGGCAAGCAGCAGCAGCAGCTGATGGTTCCGCAGCCGCAGCAGCAACAGCCGCCGCCGCAGCAGATACAACAGCCACAACAACAGCAGCAGCAGCAGCGGCAGCCACAGCCACCGCAGCAGCCTGCAGGTACAGGGGCAGCAGGGGCAGGGGTGTGGGCGCGGCCGTGGCAGCAGCAGGTCAGGCGCCAAGCGCTGCCGCACCTTCAACAGCCGCAACCCCCTGCACCTCCTCCACAGCAGCAGCCGCAGCTGCAGCAGAGGCCTGCCATGGCTTCCCCCCCTGCTGCAACGGGTCAGTCAGGGGACATGGTGTACAACTTTGGACCCAACGGTGACTCTGTGGCGGTTGCCCTTGGCGATGCCACAGCGCAGCTGTCACCCCGTGCTGCAATCAACGCACACGCGCCTCACCCTGCAGGGCGTGCATCCGCCCTGGCCAGGCCAGGGCAAGATGTGCTGGCAGCAGCACTGCCATCGCCACCGCTGCCAGCAGCTGTGGAACGAGTGCAGCCAGGCTCAGCGCTGGTGGCAGACGCACTGTGCGACGCCCTGCTGGGTCTGCCCTACAACCAGCAGGCGCATGTGGTGGGAGGCAAAGAAGAGGCGCCATGCCCACTGCGGCCCTGCCCGCCTTCCTCCATTGCCTCCGGGCTTCGCGTTGAGAGCTTCACGCACGGCACAGGCGGCAGGTTGTTCCGTCCGGGTGTGGGGATCGGAATGGGCACCATGCGCGAGGCGCGGTACGAAGACCTGCGTTTCATACAGGAGATCGGGCGCGGCGGCTTTGGCAAGGTGCGGGGGGGCTGTGGGAGGGTGGTTAAGGTGTTAGAGTGGCCAGGAGGAAGGGGGTGCTGAGGAATCCAGCAGTGCTGTTCAGGATGGGCGCCGCTCGAGAGGCAGCCATGGAATGCTGGGTGTGTTTGGACATTGTCCAGGGTTTGGTTGGGAAGGACAGACAGCGGTGAGTTTACGCTGTTCAACGCATGGCCAGCAGGCAACCACAGGCAACGTTACGGCATGGCCGCGTGCACTGACTGCTGCTTCCCACTTGCGTATGCAGGTGTACTACGGCCACTGGCAAGGTGCGCCTGTTGCAATCAAGGTCGCCATGCCGTTTACTGGCAAAGCCGAGCGTCAGCTGCAGGAGTTCCAGCGCGAGGTAAGACAGCGTGACCTTTTGGTCACTCTATGGTACAAACGGCTGGGCAGTTGCTGCGCTGAACCAAGCACCGGAGCGCCCCAGCCCTGGAAATCATGAGTACATGAGCGATGGCACCCTCGCCACTTACTTCTGTGCTGTGCGATCCCCCTTCATGGCCTCCCTCCGCACACAGGTCACCAACATGGCGTCGCTGCCGCCGCACCCCAACGTGCTGAAGCTGCTTGGGGCATGCATGGACCCCCAGCACTTGGCCCTGGTCACTGAGTTCTGCTCTAGGTACGTGTTCTCATTTGCAATACAAGCTTCAGTCTTGGCCATTTCAAGAGCACTGCAATGTTGTGCAGATTTGCAGGCACTTATGTCGGCAGCGCGGTCGGTCTTGGGTGCAGGGCGTGTCTTTCGCTACAACACACCAATCTGTCAATCAGAGTTCTGGGTGCGCTTTGCAGCGTTTCAAACCTCCCAGCTTGTCCCCCGCACAACTGTCATCCCCGTACCTCCTCCCACACATGTAGGGGCTCTCTGTACCACCTCATACACTCACCCGCGGGGGCCAGCCTTCCGCGGCGGCAGCTGCTGGCCATCTGGCTGGGCGTGGCGCGGGGCATGCAGCACTTGCACGCATGCAGGGTGCTGCACAGAGGTGGGTGGCACTGGGGCGGGGCACTATGCACACTATGTTCTCAGGTGTGAGAGATCCAGAGCCACACAGTACCCCTCTATAGGCCCTGCAGGTGAGCACTGCATGTCCTTTGTTTCGTGCACGTGCTCCCCGCTTCCTCATCCCATCACGTCCTCCGCTCTGCCCTGCTTGCCTGTAACCCACACTTTCCACACCTGCGCACGCTTGCCCATCCTCAACCACCGTAAGCCACTCAACAGACAGCCACAGTCACCTCGTTACTGGGCAGTTCTAAACTTTGAAGCTACTACTACACGTTCTCAGCTGAGCATCAGCTGTCTGCCTGCATGCGCTGTGCCCTACAGACTTGAAGAGTGCGAATTTGCTGATCGACGACATGGGTGGCATCAAGATTTGTGACTTTGGTCTTTCGAGGCTCTGCTCGTCAAGCCATGCCGTACAGCCTGCCATGACGGGAGGCCTGGGCACCTACCAGTGGATGGCACCAGAGGTGAGGGTCAACGGGGTGACTGTCCGCAGGGGCTGCGCAGATGGCAGGGACAGCATAGCAGGCGCAGCATTGAGATGAGGTGCAAGCCTGGGGAGCCTACCAGTGGACGGCGACAGAGGCGAGGGTGTAGGTGGTCAAGGGCGCGGTGCTTTGGAGGGGCTGTAGGAATGGCAGCGACAGCATAGCAGGAGAAGCATTGAGATGAGGTGCAAGCCTGCGAGCCTGCCAGTAGATGGCGCTAGCGCCGCAGACTCGAGATATTGATGCAGTGAGGCAGTCCAGAGGACGACCTCTCTAAAGGGCGCTGTGAAAAACGTCGCAGCAGAGAAACGGCCGCTGTTACAGTCCAGTGAGTTTTGCAAGAGCACATAGAGCTCCTTCCCTTGCAGGATGTACGGGCTTGCGGGTGACAGCTGTCACTTGTGGGTGTCGGCAGTCTGCTCCAGAAGCTCTGGCGCTCTCCAGTGTTCCACTCAGACCTTCAACAATACCAAGCGCCAAAGCCTACACAGTGCTCTGAAGCCTTAACACGCCCAACACTCCCAAGCCTCAAGCAAGGGTTGACATCATGCAACGGTGTCCCATGTCTGTTGCCACTTTGCCGCACCCTCCAGGTGCTCACAAGCCAGCGCTACTCCGAGCGGGCAGACGTGTACAGGTAGGAAGCTGCTGGCGGCAAACTGCACACGTCAATTGGTCAGCATGTCCTCAGCCTCATGCATGTGCCAGCCTCTTGCGTCCATGAGGTCTTGTACCTTGTGCATGCAACTTGCATGTTTGCAACCAAACCTGCTCGGAGGTCTGTTGTTGAGCTTGTCTGACTCGCTCTCCCGCCTGCCTGCATTGCCTTGCACAACCTGGCGGGTGCGTCACGCTGCGCAGCTTTGGCATGGTAAGTGTGGCGGCAGGATGAGGGCAGCAGGGCAGAAGGGCAGGAGCAGGCCAGCTGAGGGGCGCCGGCTTGCCGGCAAGGGGCCGGGAGGCAGAACGGAAGGGCAGTTTGACCAGTTCAGAGGCGGCGAGTGTCATAGGGGAGGTGGCAAGCACAGATATTGAGATGTCTGACACCTGCTGTGAAAGCTGCCGCCAGAACTGGACAGTGCATTTCTGTCACAAAGTGAACGTGAATCTCCGACAACCGCCTGCAGCTCATACCTGCAGGGGTGTGAATCTAATCAATCCTATTCCCTTAACAGTCCTCCCCTCTGATCCTGCTGCTGCCCTCTGATCCCCCCCTTCGCAAATGTAAAAGGTGATGTGGGAGTCCCTGGCGCGCAGGGTGCCGTTCGACGGCATGACCGCGATGCAGGCCGGTCTAAGCGTCGCCACACAGGGTCTGCGCCCCGGCATGCCCCCCGGCACGGACCCTGCACACGCGTGGCTCATTACTGAGTGTTGGGCACCAGTTGCGGACCAGCGCCCCACTTTTGCGGACATCGTTGGCCGACTCGAAGGCATGCTGGCGAGCGGCGTTGCGGAGGGCTTGCCGCCCCTGGCACCGCACTCTGGGAGCTCGCAAGGGCGGGAGGAGGCGGGGGCGTACGGAGCAAGCGGGCTGCAGGAGAGTGGCAGGACCGGCACCACTGCTGGATCGTCTGGGTCGGCAGGCGGCCAGCCACTGCCGCCGCCGCAGCAGCCGCGTCAAGAGCTGGCGACTCGGCACGGCGTCCCCCGGCCTGTGCCCTGTGCGGCGAGGGCACTTGGGGGTGGCGGAGGTGGCAGAGGTGCCCCTGGAGACCCTGGGGTTGTACCAAGGGCCCTCGTGGCGTGGGGGGCAGGGAAGGGGGCACAGCAGCCTCCTGCGCATGGCAGGGTGCAGCGCATGGTGGGTCCGCCGCCCATGCTGCATCGCAGGATCACACACACGGGGGTGTGAGGCGTGTGATGGGCGCAATCAGACTGTTCAGAATGTGTGGCAAGTATAGCATGTGATTTCAAATAACACCTATATAATTCTCTTGGTCTATCTAGGACCCTGCCGACCTGACAGCTTCTAGAACCATTGAGCCCTGCTGTGAGGGCCTGGCATTATGTGTATTCGCAGCGTCCTTCTACTACCTCTGGCTCTTGCACACAGCGGTGTCAGCCCTGCATTACCTTGTAAGGAGGCGCATTAACAACCTACCTCGCGGCTGTTGTAATCCGGTTTCGCAAACTCAAAGCTGTTGCACCCACAGAGAAGCGGCATATGCCAAGAGCCATCTGAGCAGGCATGGCAATGCAACCTGCGAGCACCATCCTCCACACCAGGGGCAAGCTTGACAGCGGCACCATATTTCACAGCTCCTTGCGCACTCTTTGCAGTTACAAAGTACTGTTTGCAGTACAGTCATGCAGACAGCCCTGACAAAGGGTCCCTGAAGGGACTGAGAACGTCAAAGAAGCATCAGCTCAGCCTTATAAAGATGCATCATCATATGGGGAGCATCAAAATGGATGGTGGTGCCATACAAGGTACAGAGGGCGATGTATAGGTCGCGAGTGTCAGGAAATTATCAACGGCAGGCACGCCTTGACTCTGCCGCTCATCCTCGGCTGAAATAATGAGCTTAAGCTCAGGGGTTGGGTGGGACTGCCGCCCATGGCCTTGCCGAGGCATCAGTGAGCAGTGCTTAATGAAAGGTTGCTAGCTGAAAGGGTTGGGCGGCAGAGAGCTTTTGAAGCCTGTGATTGCATCCAAATCCACATCGCTGTCATCGTCTTCATCATCAACAGCAGCAGCAGCAGCAGCAGCAGCAGCAGTGCCCCCAAACGCCCCTCTCCCTGCCGCCGCAGCCTGCCTCCTCGGCGCCGCCCCCGGCTGCCCCTTCGCCTCGCTCCCATCGCCGTCTCCATCCTCCTCTGCTACGTCCTCCAGCGGCCGTCCCACCCCTCCTCCGCCAACCCTCGCCCCCGCCGCTGTGCTGCCGTCTCTCTCCCCGCTCGGTTTGAGGCCTGCCGAGCGGGGCCGCCCCTCCGCCATGCTCAGCAGGCTGCTGCCCAGCTGCTCAATGTGGTCAGTGAGCGCCTTGAGCTCCCCCAAGGGACCCGCCCCCGCCCCCACCCCTGTACCCCTGCCGATGTCAGCGCTGCGCCTCAGAAGGCCCTCCGCCGCAGGACGCGGGTGAGCGGCGCTCGGGGCAAGGCACACCCTGCCGCCGTCGCCCCCTGCAGCTCCGCCATCCCCCACACCGAGGTCCGACGCAAGGCTGGCCGCCGCGCGCTGCTGCAGCGCCGCCAGAGCGCTGCCTGATTGGCGCAGGGCTCTGATGCCAGCTGACAGCGCCTCAGCCTCCTGCCGCGCCGCCCCCACCCTCCGAGCGGCATCGCCCATCATCCTGTCCAGCACCCCGCTGCCACCCGCCCCCTTGCCTGCCTCCGCTCCAACTACTCCAGCCCCAGCCGCTGAGCCCGCGGCCCCTCTCACCCCGGCGCCGCTGCCGCCGGCAGTCGCACCCACCGCTCGCCCTGAGGCCCGCTTCGCCGCTGCCGCACTGGCGCCAACAGCCCTCATGAAGCCCTCCATGCGCTGCTTCAGCTGCTGCAGGTCCGCCTCCACCTGGCTTTCAAAGACCCCCTGCCCCTGCCCTTGCCTCGGCCCTGGTCCTGACCCACCACCGCTGCCTCGGTTCAGCGCCCCTCCAGCGTCCAGCCCTGCCTCCCTGCCCGACCCCTGCTGCGCCTCCACCCCCGCCCCCGAAGCTCGAGCTGTCTCTGTGGAGGCGGGCCTGCTGCCTGCCCCGGCGCCCTCCCGGAAGGCGTTGCTGACGAGCGGCGCATCCATCCTGCTGCCGCTGCCGCTACGCGCAAGGCTCGGCGGCAACCCCGGCGCCCCTGACCCCGCCAGCCCGCTTGCCGACCCCCCGGGTGTCCCAGGCTTGGCGATGACGGGAGCAAGAGGTGCACAGCCTTGGCTCCGTACTGGAGAGACGGAGCGCAGCGTAATGCTGGTGGAAGGCGACAGGGGGGAGGGCCCTGGCGGCCCAGGGGGCGTCCCCGGTTTCAGGGGTGGGCGGGTGAGGGGCGAGGCCGGAGGGAGGCCTGCTGCCGGGGCGCTGGGAAGTGTGGGGCCTGGGGCTGAGGGCTGCGCCTGCGTCCTGCCAGAGGAAGGAAACCTGCAGCAGCAGCAGCAGCAAGCAGGCAGGGACGAGCAGAGGCGGGCAGGCATTAGAAGTGCCTTGGCGGGGGAGAAACGTGCACTTGTGATGACATGCTGTAGGAGCAGGCTGATGTCGCGCGATGATGTCAAGTGGCACGGATGCCATATGACTCACGTGACAGCCAGTCTCAACCAGCGCTGAGCGAAGGCTGCTCCCGACAGCTAGGCTGCTCCCGACAGCTAGGCTGCTCCCGACAGCTAGGCTTTCTTGCGACATCAACACAGCACTCCCCGGCGCACTGACACGCTTCAGGCTCCCCGCTCAGGCGGGGAGCTCTTCACCCCATGGCCTGTGTATCCCCCTCCCCTTCACAGCCTACCCACCCCAGCCCTCACCTGTCCAAGGACGCCCTCACACTTTGCCTCACACTCGACTCGGATTTGGTCAGGCAGGACCTCTCCACTGCATCAAGAGCATCCAGCATCCCCTCCAGACCGCCGTGTGCCGCTTCGCCTTCCTCAACACCGCCCGCCACGCCTGGGCTTCCTGCCTGTCCATTCTCCTCCTCCTCCTCCTCCTCCTCTTCGTCACTGTACCCCTGCTGTGGAGGCTCCGGCAATAATGGTGCGAGCCCCAGCTCCTGCGGAGGGGAATTTGATAGAGAATTCAAGCCCAAGCTCGAACGATGCCCAGGGGCTACCAGCAGGGGGAAGAATGGGTTGTGCCCAGGGGCTACCAGCAGGGGGAAGAGTGGGTTGTGCCCAGGGGCTACCAGCAGGGGGAAGAGTGGGTTGTGAGCAGGTAACAAGGGTGCAAGACCCAGGTCCTGTGGGGTGCAGGCGAGACATGCAGCCTAGGCTTGAGATTGGGACGTAGCCCAGGGTGATAAGAGCAGGCAGAGGAGAGGGGGGAGCAAGCATGCACTCACGACCCAAGGCAACCGTGCTCAACCAGTAGCATAACGTACTGCATTGCGCACTCACCCAACTGCAAGCATAGCCTACTTCATACGTTTGCAGCCCTGCAAGAATCCCATGACCCACCCTTCACACCTGTTGGATTCTGTGCCCTGTATGAAAACAATGACCCAACCTTCACACCTGTTGGATTCTGTGC
>JAWZTI010000200.1:0-11346 GCA_039880955.1 Chlamydomonas urium | reverse complement strand
CACCCTTCACACCTGTTGGATTCTGTGCCCTGTATGAAAACAATGACCCACCCTTCACACCTGTCTGGCTCTGTTCTTAGTGTCCAGGCTCACAGGTCCGTCAAGGTGCTTCAGCTTGGGCAGGCGGCCCAGCAGCTGTGTGAGTGTCCTGTCAGCAATGGGCCCCTCCAGGAAAGGATTATGTTCTACCTGTGGGAGGGGGAACAGGGCAGGGCAGGGTGAAATGCTGTGAAATGCTGTGAAATGCTGTGAAATGCTGTGAAATGCTGTGTGCGGGATAGCTTCCAGGAAAACGCTATGTTCAACCTGCAGATGTGGCCGGGGTGGATGGTGTTGCGCACAATTGTGTGAAAGCTTGGTACCCATCTGCCTCGTACCCATCTGCAACCAGCTTCTTTTGACCTGATTCATGCTGTACTGGCCACACCTTGAGGAAGCACAGGCTGGGCGGCAGCTGTGAAGCGTCTAGGTGCTGAATTGCGTTGTGTGACACGTCCAGAAACATCAGCTGGCTCAGCACCGTCAGGCCCGTGACCTGTGGCAGAAGGCGCATCAGGGGGGGTAAGAGCAGGGTCTTTGCTGCGGTGGTGTGGCGCACCGCTTTAGTGAGAACAAAGCCATCACGCATGAACACCTGAACGAGGTTTCACGCTTGCGATGCCGCTGCCATGTCATGTATGCCGCCTCGGCAACAAGTACACCTTGAAGTAGGCGTTCCCCCCTCGCCGTCTGACCAACCAACCTGTTCAATACGGTTGTGGGAAGCTGCTAGGAACCTGAGGTTAGGCAGCGACGAAAGGTCTTCAACGCTCGTCAGTCGGTTGTGCTGCACACATGTGTGTGTGGGGGGAAGGGGTCGGCATATAGCAGCACAAGGAATCAGTGTTCAGCAGCAATAGCAGCGATGACACGGTAGGACAAGCACGTGGGGACGTAGGTGTGACCAGCTTGGCTGTGCCACTTCATCCTCATGATGGCCTCTGGGGTGAACGGTCGCCAGCGGGACAGTGCTGTACAAGACACACGTACTGCTAGCAGGGGGACTTGTACTGCTGGTATTGCCCACCTGGATGTACACATGTGTTACGTTGGGCAGCGACACCAGCACATGGGAGGGAGCTGCAGACAGGTACAAGCGGTCTAGGCGCAGCTGCCGGAGGCTCTGCAGGAAAGCATCCCTGTGAGCGAGGAGGTCATGTAGCAGGAGATGTGGCAGTGAAGGTAGGGCGCTCAGTGGAATCGCAAGCAATTCAGCTGCTGGCTTTTTGCGGCGAGCATTACCCGAGGGGCCAGAGAACAAACTACGAACTCGCTGCTGCTTGCTCTTTGTGTCACTTTCCCTCTGCCTGCCGCAACTTCACGTATCCCCACTGGCCTGTGTTGCATCCCGACTGCTGTCTCCCCTTGACTGCGACCCTGGGGCACAGCGCTGCTGTTTGGTGCATGGAGGGCCACGCACCGGGCGGGCGATGGCCCTGCTGGCAGCGGCGTTTCATCCATCAGGTGGCACAGCACCACCACGTCCTGCAGACAGCATGCATGGGGGCGGTGTGGCGCGGGTTGCATGGCATTTTTCATGGGATGGACTGCTTGGGGTGGGTGTCTAGGGCACAGGGGCCTGCATACGCGGCCTCGCACCAGCGTCAGCTCCAGCGATGGATACGCGCCGTCGCTCTGCTCCTTAGCCAGCGTTTCCACAATGTCGCGCTCCACGTCCTCAACAGAGGGTTCCGGCACATCGAACCTCTCGCTGTACTTGACCTCGTCATAATGCCAGTCCGCTGCTGCTTGTGCCGCCTTGCCATCGCCCTTGATCCCTGCGCCGGGCTTGCCACCCAGCTTGCTGCTGGAGCTGCTGGCCTTGCTGCTACTGGACGCTGGTTTCTGTTTGACAGCGCCCGGTGCCCCGCGCATATCTGGCTTGGGCGGCATGCCAGGCTACCGCGCGGCTCGAGCCTGTGACCGTGGCGTGTCTTTTGCCTGTAGCTGTTGCACAACTTGCTGAGTGAATCAGCACTGCGTGTGGCCCCTGCCTTTAGGCTTGCTGACTGTGCTGTGGAGCAAGCTGGTGATAGGGGAACGGGCCCATGGCATGGAACCAAAAAGCACCGACCAGCCTGCAAACATCAAAATAGGTTTGCTGCGTCCGAATTTTGGGTTGCGGATATGTGCGTGCACTCAATAATGACTCAAGATGCCTTTGATTTGCCGATTGCTGCATCATGGACGACCTGCATCCCAATTCCTAATTTCGCAACTTGCAGGTCCAAGTCAGAGCGTCATTTCACGCAACGGCGTGTATCACCGCTTCCCGCAAACGGTGTGCTTGCGCTGCGCCCTCCTCTACTACTGCGTGGGGAAGCCCACGCGTCCCAACCTTGCCCGAACCTCCATGCGCCCAACCGCTCCACGCCCTCAGCAAAACAATCGCAGCAGCACCATCGGCAGGCGCCTGACCGTGTACACTGCTAATTACAGCTGCCTGGGTCCCTGATCGTCATTCTTCGAAGCACTGTTGCTGGCCAGCACGTCCTTGGAAGGCTCCTCCGCCCAGCCTTCGCCGCTGCTGCGGCCAACCTGCTGCGCGCTCAAGGCATAGGCCTTTAAATCCCAGCCGTTTCTCAGCCCACGTAGCAGCCATGGCGGAGAGCGTGAAGGTGGTCATGCGCTGTCGCCCTCTGAACAGCAAGGAGAGGGAAGATGGCCGCGCCAAGATTGTCGAGTTGGACCGCAAAACAGGCCAGGTGGTTCTGCACAATCCCAAGGGAGACGCTGCCGAGCCTCCAAAGACATTCACCTTCGACTCTGTCATGGACGAAAGCATCACGCAGAAGGAGGTCTATGACATCGCAGCGCGTCCCATCGTCGCCAACGTCATGGAGGGATACAACGGCACCATCTTTGCCTATGGCCAAACAGGCACTGGCAAGACGCACACCATGGATGGCGGCACCACGCCTGAGCTGCAGGGCCTCATTCCCAACTCTTTCGAGCATGTGTTCTCTGAGGTTGAGGCGTCAGAGGGCAAGCAGTGGATGGTGCGTGCATCCTACCTGGAAATTTACAATGAGGAGGTGCGCGACCTGCTGTCCAAGACCCCAGACGTTGCCCTGGAGCTCAAGGAGCACAAGGACTCTGGCGTGTACGTCAAGGGCCTCAATGCATTCGTGGTCAAGGGCGTGGCAGAGCTGCGCAACGTCGTGGAGGTGAGCGACCATGCTGCCTTCCCGGCATGCTGCCTCTGGCTGCCATACATGCCATGCAGGTAGCCCTGCCCGCATGCCTTCCGCATGCAGCTGATCCACCGCTTGGCACCTCTGTCCAGCACTTCAGCCTGCCAATGCCAGCCGCTGGCAGCCCTGCTCATCGCCATGCTTTGCCCCCTGCCACCTTGCGCGCTCCATGCCTGCAGGTGGGGAAGAAGAACAAGTCGGTGGGTGCCACTCTGATGAACAAGGACTCGTCGCGCTCCCACTCCATCTTCACCATCACCATTGAGACCATTGAGGCCGGCGCAGGAGGGGTAGGTTGTCATCTGATGGGGCGCTGGCTGCATCTAGGCGCTAGTGGTGTGAGCAGATGCAGCCTTCAAATGCCAACACTTGTTTACCTGAGCAAAGCACACCACATCCAAGAGGCTCAGGGCAGCTTCTCACCTCGGCTGAGACCTTGATTTCACAATCCAACTGCATTTGCTGTGCCCGCAGGATGGCCACATCCGCGTGGGCAAGCTCAACCTGGTCGACCTGGCTGGCTCCGAGCGTCAGTCCAAGACTGGCGCCACTGGTGACCGTCTCAAGGAGGCCACCAAGATCAACCTGTCGCTGTCTGCCCTGGGTAACGTCATCAGTGCGCTGGTGGACGGCAAGAGCGGCCACATCCCCTACCGTGACTCCAAGCTGACCAGGCTGCTGCAGGTCGGGAGGGGGCTGACAGGGAAGGGGGGGCGGACGGCGGAGGAAGGGACAGAGCAGGGTGAGGCTGCTGCTGCAGAGCTTAGGGGCTTAGCGAGGGGAGGCATGAGGGGCGGGGGGCAGGCAACAACCAGCTTCACAACCACGCTGCACTCATGCACTGGTTACAAGCTGTTGCACTAGCATCACAAGTGAACTTCACTCCATGTCAACTGGTTGGCAGGTCGGCCATTGCACTGTCCACACGGCGCCACAAGGGCACAATATATGCTGCTAGAAATGTAACCAGGGTCAACAAACCATATTGATGGATTGCCTTTCCTTTCTGTGCCCCGCCCTCAGGACTCGTTGGGTGGCAACACCAAGACAGTCATGGTGGCCAACGTGGGCCCTGCTGACTGGAACTACGACGAGACGCTCTCCACACTGAGGTGGGTGATCAGGGGCCACACACATGGGAGGAAGGGAAGGGAAGGGGCGAGTAACTGCAACCCGCACTACTTGGATTGCAGGCATTGTTTGCCATGGCAGTACGCTGTCGTGCCGCACGCGGCAAAAGCTGTGGCTGCTCAGATGCCTGGCAAGTGTCTGCGCCTCCTTCTGTCAGCGTCCGCTCTCCCCCTTTCGCTCCACTGCTGATTTCAAGTATCGCCCCTGCCTCCTGCCCCAATCCGTGACCAGGTACGCCAACCGCGCCAAGAACATCAAGAACAAGCCGCGTATCAATGAAGACCCCAAGGACGCCATGCTGCGCGAGTTCCAGGAGGAGATTGCCCGCCTGAAGGCTATGCTGGAGGTGAGAGGAGCAGGGGGCCGGGATGGGGCAAGGCGCTGTGACAAGGCGCAAAGGGAACATGTATAACACCATGCGCAGTGCCACAACAGAGGCCCATACTATGCCTCATGGCCCATGCCCATGCGCATCTATGCTTGCACACCTTGGATTGTGGGATCTGCATAGCATAAGATTATTGTTGCACCCATGTGGCAGGATGGCGGCGGCGACTACTCCATGGGCGAGGGCGGCGTTGTGGAGAAGGTGGTGCACAGGCCCAAGGCCCTGGACCCTGCTGAGCTGGAGAAGGTGAGTCAAGGGGGTAGGTGGAATGGGTGCAGCGCTGGCGAAATGGCAGGGTGCATGTTGTGCAGCTGGTTTGGGGAGGATTACAGGAACAGAGCCACGTGGGGGAAGAGGTTTGATAGGAACTGTGATGAGATCCCTTCCCCACCTGAAATTGACTGCCCTTCCCCTGCTGCGCCTGCTGCCCCGCAGATGAGGGCTGAGATGGAGGCTCAGCTGCAGAAGGAGATGCGTGCCAAGTCAGGCGGCGTGTCGCTGACTGAAGAGCAGGTGCGCAGGGGCAGCCATGACATGCCATTATGGAGGCACCTATGCGGAATTTTGAAGAACATGAAATTTCAAACAAGTCCTAGTTGTAAAGATTATTCTGCGCAAGGATCAGCATCAACCGAAGTGCTTGTTAAACTACCACAAACAGTCTGTCGTAACGCATACAGGTCGAGGTGGCCCTTGTCCACGTCTCCAGCCGGCTGTTTGACTAGCAGTGGCAGTGCTCAAGGTTGAGGCGGACGATTTAAGACATTTATACATGGAACACATGGTCTGATGCATGTATCTGAGCCTTGCATGTTCGCTGCTTCGACCTCCGACTTGCAGGTGGCGGCGCTGAAGGCCGAGGCGGAGGAGAAGGCGCGTCAGGAGGCTGCACGCCTTGAGGAGGAGAAGCGCAAGGCGGAGGCGGAGGCTGCCAAGATTGAGAAGAAGAAGGCCAAGATGCAGGAGGAGATGGCCAAGACGGGGGAGGAGGCAGACAGGGTGAGAGCCGGGAGGGGGTGGGAGGGGGGTGACCAAGCGGGGGGAGTGATAAGGGCAAGGATGGCGGAGATCTGGTTGATGGCCAAGACCGGTGAGAGTAGGCAAGGAGACGCTGGCAGAGGGTAAAGGTAGTGCCAGGGGAGGCGCCAAAGTGACAGGACGGGAGGGCAGAGATAGGAACGATGTTGTACACAGCAGAAGCAGTTCCACCAGGGCCTCAGTTTGCATTTCCGCCCCTGACGCTGATTTGTCATGCGCTTTGCTCATGTCCTGCCTCCCTCCTGTCCAGATCCGTGCTGAGAAGGAGGCGCTGGCCAAGAAGCTGAAGCAGATGGAGAGCAAGATCATCAAGGGTGAGGCCAAGGGTGGCCTGGAGAAGGTGACGAAGAAGAAGGAGAAGGAGCTGCGCAAGAAGGAGGAGGAGCTGGAGGCAAGGTGAGAGGGGAGACGTGAGAAGGGAACGCCTGCGGACAGGTGGTGGGCATGTGTCTTTTCCCCAGCTGTGTGCTGCAGGCGGAGGAAGGAAAAAGAAAGGGGTGCTGCTTCGGTTAAGCTTTCCTGTGACTAAGCTGCGCCTGACGGCTGACTGGAAGTGCTGCATGCCCGTCCCTGCTGTACGCTTGTAGCGGAGCAAGGAGGAGTGGCAGCACTCTGCCAACGATCGCACTGTGCTGTATCTGACCGCTGACTTGGAGTGCTGCATGCCCTTTCATCTCTCTTGCTGTGAGCTTCAGTCTGTCTCAAGCGCACAGCAGGGGAAACAGAGAAAGGAGGAGGAGTGACAGCAAACTGCCACCTGTGCTGTGTCTGACCACTGAATTGAAAATGCTGCATGCCCTTCATCCTCCCTGCTGTGCGCTTCAGGCGGAGGAAGGAGGAGGAGGAGCGTGAGCGCATTGCCCAGATGGAGGAGGCGGCACTACAGGCGGAGGAGAAGTACAGCGGCCTGGCGGACGAGGCGGAGCAGAAGACAAAGAAGTTGAAGAAGCTGTGGAAGAAGTTCCAGGAGGTGGGGGACAGGGAGAAGGGGACAGGAGGGGAGGGGAGCACCCTGTGATTAGCAATGCCACTGAGAAAGGCGCTCTGGAATGAAGCAAAGCACCTGGCCTACTGCAGCTGATGGAGCCTGTGCTATGGCCTGTTATGGCAGGTCATTGCAGAGGTGGCAAACAAGCACGAGGGTGGAGCATACCAGACTCACCGCCACTTGCAAATTGCTAACCCTCCTGTCCTGCTGCCTCACTCAGCGTCACAAGCATCAAAATGTCAGGTCAAAGTTGTTGTGGAACACATGCACACAGTGGTCCATCGTGAAACAAGGGGCATACCACTTCGTTGCCACTCACAGTATGCTGCCCTCGCTGTCCCCTTGCCAATCACACTCCCAGGTCAATGCTGAGGTGGAGGACATGTACAAGGAGTTCCAGCGTGAGAAGGAGGACCTTCTGGAGAGTGTGCGCATGCTGCAGGACCAGATGCAGCTCAAGGACATGGTCATCGAGGCGTTCATCCCTCCAGAGGAGGTGCAGAAGGTGAGGGAGGGAGGGACAGGGGCAGGGTGACGGGAAACGAGCAAAGGGGATGCAAAAAGGAATGCCTTTGCCGGCGACAGGGAGAGCATGGTCACTGAGGGGCGTTGCATTTTCACAAAAAGAGATGCAGAAGGTCAAAGGGAGTACCTTGTATCACTCAATCGCGCCCCTCCCACATACTCGCACCCTCACACCCTGCCACTTGCAGGTGATGCGGCGTGCCCACTGGGACGACGAGCGCGAGGTGTGGGTGCTGGAGCGGCTGAGCGATGTCGGCCGCGTCGACGCCCCCGGCAGCGGCAGGCGCCCCGTCTCGGCGGCTGGCCACCGTCGCCCGACGTCCTCGTTCGCCAAGATCGCCAACGCCATGGGCGACATGAACCCGCGCTTTAAGGGCGAGAATATTCTCAACTTGGAGCTGGATATGCCCGAGCGCACGACGTACGACTACGAGGGGCCTGGTGTGGATGCTCGCGTGCAGGTGAGAGGGACGATGAGGTACATTCAGGGGTGCGCGGGCTGGGCTGATCGCGGGGAAAGGGGGGCATAACATCCTGGTGTTGATACTTGTGTGAACGTGAGAGGGGCAATGAGGGCAAACATGAGCAAGGCCAGACAGGCCGGCATAAGAGCGGCACCTGTACTAAGCTTGGCTGGGTACAGGTCTACATCTAGTTGCGATTGTGTGTGATTGACATGCCCATGCTTTCGCTGATGCCCCCTGCCTGCTCCCCTCCCCCTTTAACAGGCTGCCATCAACGCCGCCTTTGCTGATGACGGCGAGCTGCTGTTTGTGGGGTCGGCGGCGGGAGGGGCCACGGAGAAGGTGTACGGCGCGGACAACCTCAGCACCGTGACCGCCCGACCCGCGTCGGCCTCGAAACAGCGACCGGGCTCCGCCAGGCGCGGACGATAAGCGGGGCGCTGCTTGCGGGCTGACTGGCAGGGCCAGGGGATCAGCGGGGTGCTGATTGCAGCCTGGGTGGCAGGGCGGGGGCGATAAGCAGGGCGCTGATTATGGTATTGCCCATCAAGGGTGAGGGCTGGTGGGTTGCTGGCCGCACTGCTGGCTCTGCAGCTGTCCCTGGCGCCGTTGGTGCTGGTGAGATGAGGGAAGAGGCATTGTCTGCTTCGCAGGGATGCTGCAGTAGTCGGGGCAGCCTTGTGCTGGGGCTGATCGGATTACCTTCTTCTACCCCTCGGCAAGATCAGTGGCACTGTGCTGACAGCAGGGTCCTGCGGGTCAGGCAGCAGTGAGTCTGAGCGTGTGCCGGTGGGCCCGCATGCGTTGCAAGTCCGTTCATTTGTGTACAGGAGGGCCAAATGGAGAACTCGGGGCTCAAGTTCTGGCGTTATTTCGATGAAACAACCGGGGCATTGATGTGCGCTCAAAAGTGTACAGTTGACTTGATATACCACAGTGTAACAGCAGCTTCTGAACAAGGCTTGCTGCTGCTGCTGCTGCTGTCTCATGTGGACATTGTTAGCAGGTCACACTTGCGATTGTTGCAACAGCATGCCCGTCGGGCTGCACGAGTGGCACAGCGCTTGCGGTACAACGACACGCGCCAGCAATGCTTGCGCCTGCCGGTTGACAGCAGCTGCGGGCCACGGTCCGCCCTCTACACAGCTGTAGGACTAGAGGAGCAAGAGCGCAAATGACTAAAATGCTGCAGGTCGCAGCGTCCGCGCGCATGCTGCGGCTATTGGTGCTGGCATGCGGGCTGTGGTGCAGCAGTGCGCAAAGCGGCGCAACAGTGGACGTGGGCGCGGCGTCCAGCAACTTGTCGCTCACCTCCTTCCGCACAGTTTGCGTGAGGCCCTACACGGGCTTGGACGTGTGCGGAACAGACAATGCGATCGACTTTACAGGCTATGAGCCAGAGGTGGGTTATTGGGTTGCATGCGCCATGCATCCCATGACAGCCGGATGCATGAACGTGTGCATCATGTGTGCGGCAGCGCAGCTTGCATGTCCTGCATGCCAGCTGCTTGCATGCTCAGGCAACAGCTTGCGGATGCCATGCGTCAGTCAAACAAAACACCCACTGCCCGGCCCTGCTGCTTGCATGCATGGGCATCCAGGTGTTCAAACGCGTGGCGAGCATCCTTTACAGCGGAGGCAGGGCAGAATGGGGACCTGGCCAGTGGGGCTTCCGCTGTATCAGTGTTGCTACCCTTAACGACACTGTTGACCTCCTGAACAACGGCACCTGCGACATAGTCATGGGGGGCCTGGAGCAGGATGAGGTGGCAACGGTTCAAGGTGCGGGCAAGTCAGAGGTATGGGGGGAACCGGGTAGGTGCACGCGGGGGCGAAGAGTGCACGCAGCCCTATCACTATGAGGAGCGGCAGGGTGGGGGAAGGGCAGTGGACGTTCAACTAAGCACCCTGACCAGCACCCAGATGCGTCTACGGCTCACGGACGTGGATCATGTGTGTGGCAGCACCTGCTCCCCCTGATACACACACTGGGCCCGCCAACTGCTGCACACAGCAATTTGTTCATGCAACACCTGTCCACAGGGTCAAAGCTCAACTCTCTACACCCAGTTTCCCTACATTGCCTTACCTGCCTGTCGACCCATAGTTCCTGACTGCTCATGCGGGAAAAGCCTTTGTTGGCCTGAGTTACACCCACAAGGGCCCAGCTAACTAGGCACACTGAGACACTTCCTGTCTGTTACTGTGCCTGACGCACATGTGGCGTACTTGCCCATGTGCCTGCAGGCGTCAAGCTCAGCTACCCCACCTACCAGGCGGGACGGCGTATCGTGCTGTACCGCCAGCCCGCCACCTACTTGTGGGCCTTCCTGGAGCCACTCAGCCAGGTGGGCCGGGCAGTTGCGGTACTGGGCAAACACGCCCTAACACTTGAAATAATATCTCCCTTGTTGGCCGGACTGCAAGCAAATCTTCATGACGCATCTGATGCACTAAAATTGCATGGTGACAGATGTGTGCTGATTGAACTCACAGCTGGATTGCCTGTTCTTCACTGTTACCTTTGGTGTTGTTTTAGGCTTTCAGGGCTCGGTAGTGGCTGTCCACTACCTTCTCAGCGCTCATCGCTTGCTACCTGCTGCTCCTGCAGGACGTGTGGCTGCTTCTCTTCGGCGGTACGGTGTTCATCGCGTTCGTGATACAGGTGCTGGAGGCAACGTGGCCGCACTGCTCCACACGCCGCAGTGACCCCCCGCCTGTTGAGGCATCCCTCAGCCCGTCCCTGGTGGTGTACCGCCTTGGGAGCGGTACAATGCAGGACAGCCCCACACATTATTCCAACCTTCAGGGGCACAAGTCTGGGAGCAGGGCGCACGCGGCGGCCACAGCGGCAGCAGCCAAGGCTGCCAGGGCAAAGGCAGCAGAGCCTGAGACTGCTCGCAGGACGGCTTGGGACAGGCGAGGGCAGAGGGGTGTGTTGCTAGGGGGCAGCAGGAAGGGAGGAAGGGGGAAAGGAGGGCAGGAAGGTGGGAGGTCGCCATTGTGTGCACGAGGGGAAGAGGGCGAATAGCGGCACCGGCCGGGGGTCCAGGGCACATAAAGCAGCGGCGACAGCAAGGGCGCGGATGCAGAGGCCTGTGATGAGCGGAGAGCGGTGTGTCCCGCCATGCATCTGTTTATTGCAACACTGCGCTTCCCTCACCCTGCTCCCCCCATCCCTGGTACCTTCCGTGCAGGTTCTTCAACCTGCAGTGGTCCTCGCTCGCCCTCACCTTCCTGTCCATCCACCAGCTCAGCCCCCGTTCCCCGGGGGGCAGGGTTGTCGCCCTAGGCGGTGCCTTTGCTGCTTTTGTGGTCATCAGTATGTACACGAGCGCGTTTGCGGCTGGCCTGGTGGTGGGGCGGCTGAAGAGCCGTGTCAGGACGATGAGTGACCTGGTCAGGCTTCCCATCGGCATCTATGCGGTAAGCAGGCGAGGGGTATGTGTGTGAAGAAGTGTGGGACAAAGAGTGGGCCGGTGGCCGGGTGGCTGAAAAGCCGCGTGCGTACGATGAGTAATCCCTGCTCTTGCCACCTGCCCTCATCCCTGCCCTGCTGAATCCCGCCTGCCCCTGCCC